>VZRJ01009309.1:1820401-1956460 GCA_013397565.1 Ptilonorhynchus violaceus | reverse complement strand
GGAAATGTGACTGAACGGAGGAGACGGCAAAGTGTTACCGTGGCCTGCGCTCCCCTCCAGTCCTTTCCCCACGTTCACACAACACTTTGACTCCGGGAGGAGGAGGGGGGGTGCTGGATGGGGCGAGCAGCGCTGACAGCCCCGGCAGCGAGCACGCCGAAGTGCGAGCCCCGCGCTGTGCAAAAATGTGAGCAAAGCCGAGTTATTGCCTCTGTCCGGGCCGGGGCGAGGGCGAGGGGGGGGTGGGGGGTGTGAGGTGCTTTTCTGTTCGATTTGTGATTTGTGTCGATGCCAAAGTCCTGTGCGGGGCGGGGAGGGGTTGGGGGGATGAGGTGCTTTCCTCTTAGATTTGTGATTTGTGTCCATGCCAAAGTCCTGTGCCACCGTCGTGTGCCTTGGCTGTGCAGCAAGCTGCGGCGATGCAAAATATTAAAATTTCAACTCCTCGACTCTTGGTGCTCCAACGATAGGGTTGAGGTTGCGAGGGTAGCCAAGAAGATTGAAAGTTAAGGCTCTGACGCGCCATCCTTCACTCGTCACTCGGGAGGTGGTCAAAGCGTGTGCTGACGGGAGAGGGAGGTCTTGGGATGGAGAAGGGAACAAGGTGACAGCCTAACTTTGAGTTTCCTATCTTATGTGTGGCAATTTCACATCCTTGCCCTTAATTGAAAAGCATCATGGTTCTCTTGGATTGAACTTCCTTGTTTTTATTTTTACAAGAAGTCATCACTGGGAGTGAAAAGCCGTTGTTGTTTTGGAGCTGTTCTTGCCTTTTGGGTAAAGAAGTGGCCTCCCAAAACCAAAAATGCTCTTATCTCATAGTGAATATGCTTCCAGGCAGTGATCTGTTAAAAAAATGTTTATATCCAGAGGCTGGAACTCCTAGGGCTAAAGGGAGGCAGATAGCCTTTGGGAGACATGAGAGACGATGTCCTACTGTACGGCTGGTGCACATGTATCTCTTGTTCATGGAGTTACATCTGTGATGCCATCGGTGAACAGACTCGTAGAAGTCAATGGAAGGTGCCCTGGGTGGGCTTACATTTTCGACAAGTTGACTGTCAAGCAGAGGTGCTGAAGTGATAGACTAGAAAGAAGACTGAAGGCCTGTATTCCCCAGACAGATAAATCACAGTTAATTGCTTTGGTGAGTTTCCCCATCCTCATAATGTGGCTTAAGCCAGTCTTGAAGGGAACATCCCTGGAAGTAGGAGAGAAATTTAGGGACCACTCTGCATCTCAAGGGATTGCCAAAAACTTGATTTGATTTCGGAAGAAGTTCTGTTGGGTTTGTGGAGTTGGGCCCGTAGACTGTGCTGTGGCCAATACTTGCTCTTCATGTGTTGCTGTGTTTGATCAAAGACAGACAATGAGATAAAGGTTTCGATGGCTGTAAAGAAATTACCAGAAAAATTCTATTTGCTGGACACTGGACTGAGGCCAAGAGTGACCATTGTGCATGACTGTTCTTGGTTGTCTTAAATTGTGTTCAGAGTGTTGACTTGTACAAAAGGCTCGTCTGTCTAACAAGGCCGTCCTCACTGGACGGAATGTGATGGCCATTGCGCCAAAGCTGCTTTTGCAAGACACCTGAAGAGATAAACTGCTTTTTTAATTTTAAAATTCAGACACATTCTTTAGTTGTGTAAGTGCAAAGTTTATTTAAGATGCTGAAATTGTTAATGCTCTTGAACTAGATGTGGTCAAACTGTCTCTTTTTTCTAAATTGTTGTTCATTTTTGACAAGTTTTGTCTTATAATGAATTTTCTAGCCATGTCTGAAAAATCATAAAATTATAAATAATTTAAATATGGTGAGCACTAATTTGGGAAGGACATAGCTGCAAGTTGACCTGAAATGTTAAGCATTAAGTAATTTAAACTGTTGCGTGAACTGCTTGTGTTATTGACTGTGAGTTTACTTCTGTTTCATGGTTGTCTTCTTTATAACTCATGCCATACAATATTCCTTGAATCTGGTGTTTGAAATCCAGAGCCATTTGTTATACTTCCATTTTTCCTTCTGGATCTTGATCTGGTGTCTTGATCAGAAAAAAGTTGTGTAATCTATTTGCAATTGTTAGCTTAAGTATAAATGCCAACTACTTTTGCTCATATATGTCTTGGTTCTTCCAAAATACAAATGAAAAATCCTCTTATATAAAAATGAAGTAAGTTCCTTTTTCTTTACCAAAAAGAAAAAAAAAAAATCTTAATGGATTCACTTGTTTGTGGGATTATTTTTATTCTGGATGTCATCTCTGAAGAGAGGGAGCGGATCTCTATGTAGGCCAGTGACTTGGAATTCGAAGATCAAGACCTTGAAATGTACTAATAGACTGGCAGTGTGACTGTTGGGCTGGCTGTATATCCTTGATGTAATTTGTTCCCATGCATTTTAGAGGTTGTGGTGATGACTACCTGCTTTTTTTTTCTTCTTCCTTTTTCTTTCTTCTTTTTTTTTTTAATGAGGTAGAAACTTTTATTGAAAAACGTTGAAGAGACTCTTTTTTTCTAGATGGAAAATGAAACAATCAGTAATGTTGTCAAGCTCTATGGATGAGGCAAATAACATGGTTTTTCTGTTTGCGAGTTTGATTCTTCAAGGGACAATGTGTTTGTTAGTGAGGCAGACACGTGGAGAAACTGATGAACAAGACAGATAAAGGAAAACATAAGAAAAGGTGCCATTGGGATTTTATTTCCTCAAGTTTGTTTCAATAGGCATTGACATCTTAGGGCATCTCTCTTCATATTTAGTACTTCGTGCCTGCTGCGATTTGTTAGTGTGGTTTTTGGAAAGCCCTTTGTACAGCCCTTTGGGCAAATAGTAGGGTTACCTTCTTTTTCACTGTGACAACTTCGCTTTGGCTTGCTGACTGTTTCCCACAATTGAAACATCGTTACTTTTTCCCATCATCCTCATTGGTGTAATTAGAAGTAGGGTATCCATCTCAGTTAGAAGGTTCTTTTGGAAACTAACTATGTTCTGCCTCTCCTCAGTCAAATCCCTTGACCTCCTTTGGCAAACTCTTGCAGTGATGTTTGGGATTGAAGTCATCCTGAGTTGTGGTTGGCATGACAAGTTTGTTTGATGGAATGTGGAAACGATTCCATACAAGTGCTCCGTGGGACAACTGTGTGTTAGCCAGCAGGTCAGATGTACCAAATGGCAGTCGGTAGACAACTACGAGTCTGTGCTGAGTTTGAGAGAGTCTCTTTCTCGCAAAATTTAATAACTTGGATTTGTATTAGGTCAGATGGAGATGTATTGAAGTTCTCTGCCCTTGGACATTGTATCTAGTCAAACTGCTAAGTGTTTCCATCTTTACTCTGGGAATTACTGGTAGAGCTGGCAATACAGGTGGCCCACTGGATCCATTTGTGTAACTCTAGCTAGGCTTGGGCCACAATTGCTGGTCATATCAAAACATTTTTACTGGATTTTACTAAGAAGTAAGCAAAACTGTTTGTGTGAACTTTGCTGGTGCACCTATGCATTGATGCCTTTTCTTTACTCTGTACTTCAGCTTGACATTGCTCATAAACCTAGTGTTTTAAGGTGACTTAATTGATTTTCGTTAAAATATGACAGGTTAACATATTTAAAGTCATGTACTTCAAAATTATACATTTTTGTATGTTTTATAGCATGGATTTTTTTTTTTAATACTTCAGGTGTGTTTTTTCATCCTGGTGTCTAGTATTCTCAAGGTGAGTCTTCACTTGCAGTGATGATTCAGTACTTTTGGTTTTATTTTTAGAACTAAAGCCTTTGACATTAAATTATACAGATACAGTGAAATTACAAACTGAAACAAATTTCAGGAGCAACTCTCTGAAGTTCTGTGGTCTTGCATTAAGCTATGTGTCAGGTTTAATCACCTAATAAGTAAGACCAAAGCCATGTATTCCAAGAAAATCTAAACTCTGTGTATACAGTAGCGGCCACAGGTCAAAAGAAGTGATCCTGTGGGCTGTTCTTCATCCACTGTGCTAGTTTTTTAAATGATAGACTGTAGAAAACTGATGAAGAAATGCTGTCATTCTGTTCAAAATTTGATACTGCATAGGAATTACCCACTTAAACCCAAAGTTTCTCTCACAGCCCAAGTAACACTGCAGAGATCAAATCTTCATCATGTTTTGTGTGCATTTACTGGAAAGTTTAAACATTTGTTTTGCTTAAGTTAACTGAAAGGGTAAATCCGTTATCTACAGTATGCAGCTTGGAGTTTGTTGTAATTTCTTATGGCTATTTCATGAAAAATTGCTATTAACGGCAAATTAGAATTGGCTGTTTGGGCAATAGCCAATTTTTTCCTCATTGAAATAGGTTGTTTTAATTCAACCTGTCTTGCAGGAAGTCCAGATTGTCTTGGGATCTATCTTCTGCTGCTTGTTTCTGATGTGCAGATTCCCAAGATCTTGGTTAAAGATCTTGTTCATAAGGAGGGTCTTATAGTCATTGAGGTGTAATGCCCAAGTTTTTATGATTTTCTTTTGACAACTGGTGGAAATGTTACTCCTTGTTTCAGGAGAAGTAAAAGATCTAGACTTGCTTGACTGACCCTACCCAACTATATAAGACTAGGAATTTACATCAGATGTGTTTGTGTTGCTTCCACCCCTTAGGAGCTATACATCTGACTTAAAATAGAGTTGAGGATTAGCTGTTTATTCTCCATGGGTGACTTTCACTTCTTTCAACCAGAGCACAAATGCAAGAGCACTGCAGGATAGGAGCCATCATGTTTAGTGCAAGAAACTTGGCTTTTCCATGTCCCTTGCCAAGCTGCTTTTTACCAGTTTGAGTTAGCCTCAGAGGTCTGGACAAAACTGAGGATGTCTGGTTCTCCCTTTTGTGCTGCTGCTGCAGGGGAAGTGCCTGAGATGCCCCAGGGGTTTCCTCCAGTGTGCCCTGCCCTCTGCAATACCACTGGCCTGGCAAGGCTCTGGGCTACTCCCAGGGTAAGCTCAAACACATGCGAGCAAAGGAATGAACTTCTGTGTCCTGTGTAGAACACAAATGGTTCATGGATAAGGAGATATTTTAGCGGGTTTTATGCACAAAACTCATTTGCATATACATGTACAAAATCGGTATAGTAAAAAAAAATGGTTTTTTTTTTCTGTATAACTTATTTTGAATTGCTCATGTCCATCATGGAAGAAAAAAGATGGAAGGGAGAGGAAGTGGGAAAGGGGGAGAGATGCCTCATCCATAAAGCATGTGAAGCTCTGATAATTCTTAACCTTCACAGTCTGTCTTTTACTGTGATTTAATTTCTTGAGTTTTTTCGTCAAGCAGAGATTTACTACTGTGGTGCCAGTCATATTTAGAGTTACAGAACAATTACTTCCAACTTTCAAGACTGTACTATCACAGAAGGTTGCTTGCACTATGCTGATGTTCAGTACCTCTTGAATGAGGATAAATTATTGGACACAAAGAACTTAATGAGACATGCCACAGGCCCTTGTTCCTCAGGAAGGCTGGCGTAGCTGGAACAGCATCAGAGATGCTGTGTCCTTTTTAGACTTCTCAGTAGGTGCAGCTTCATTTCTTCCTGACTGCTGCAGCATTTCTGACCTGTACCAAAGCAGTAGAAAAAACAAGTTCCTAACAGTTATGCTTTCGTCTTATTCAACCAGAATATGTGTTGACTGGGTGTGCAGATCTGTTGGATATAGCAGATAAGCAAGCCTATAATGCCACTCCTATTCTTCTGTAATGAATTCCAAATCTGCTGTTAATGGGCAGTGTATTATTTTTGTGTATCTGTTGGAAGCATGGGCTCTACAAACTGTGTTTACAGGGTGAAAAGGGTTGCACAAGTCTCTTCCTGTTCACTTCTTCTGTGCCGTTGAGGTTTTGGATGGTTCGATGCTGTGTGATAGATAACCTTATTGATCAATAAATACAGGATCGATTTTTTTTTTCATCTTAGAATAAAACGTTTGTAATTCACATATTAAACATACCATGTGCTTTCTCTGTCAGTATGTTGTTAGTCCAGAAAATATCTTAAAAGTTCTGTATTTTATAGTTATACAATTGATATTGTATTTTCCAAAGCCATAGTCTCTAAGAAGAGCTTTTATTTTTCTGATTTCTGATGGGCTTTTAATATTTACACACAAGAATTTTGTGCTCTTTGAAATTATGTCTTTGAACTTCTCTCCATATTACTTAGAGGAAAACTGGCATGTTACTGGCTCAGTACACTATAAAGGCAAGAATATTTAGTGTTTTCATGAACATCCTCAGAAGATTTATGTGTGTCCCTTAATGGTGACCTGTGGCAGATATTTTTCAAGGCATCTAGGAATATGTATGAATACATGGAATGAATTAAAAACATTTTTTTAATGATAGATCTACATTTTTAAATTATTTTAAAGCCACTTTGGTAGCATTAATTGCAAAATAAAGCAACTATTCTCTGAGTATCTTTTAACTGTATGTTACTTGAATTGAATAATGAAACTACTGTAACTCAGTTTTGTTATGATTCTACAGTGAGGCTTCACATTTTATAATCACAGTACATGAAATAAATTAGTACAGCTCTGATCAAATCTTTCTTCTTGGCCATGTTATGTCTGAGGGTTTGTTTCATTTCTTTTGTGGGGAAAGATAAGGTATGTATTTCAAGTGGCCTAACCACATTTGTAGTTGTGCCTCTCTAACTCTTCTGCCCCCACAGTTTCTGAAAGTTTACGCCTTTTAAGGAAGTTAAGTGTTAATGCTCATTCTTTGCTGATTGTCATAGTAGCATATGAAAAATCAAAACCCAGGTGTTTTTCTAATATCCTGGATTGACAGGGAAGGAAGGAGATACACATTTTTCTGTTTTTCTTTTTGTTTTGTTTAAGTGAGTTTGTGATTTTCATTTTGCAGACACGTTTAAATACTTCTCTAAGCATCTCCACTTCCTGTAAAATACTGGATTACGGAAATTTTGCTTGGTTTAGGGAATAATAAAAAATTGGCTTTAGTTTGAAGATGCCACAGTTTAAAGCAAGTTGTGGGAAGTATGTTGTGATGTATTTATCTTAAAAAAATTTTAATTGTACATTTTGTAAATATGTATGTAGCGGAACCATTGAGGTACATTCTTAAGAACTTTGCAATGGGTATATCTGAACCCCAAAATACTTTCCTGACTGTGATGTGTTGAACGATGTACTCAGTGGATATTCAGAAGCCTGTAATTTAGGAAGTTCTTTCCATTAAATGCAGTTCTTCAGTGAAGCATCATCAGGATATTGATAACGTTTTTGTTACCAATAACTAGACATATGAAGAATACAAAACAATTCAAAGTGAATTTGTGAGAGTTAGCTGGATTATAGTTTGGCTAGTTGCTAAATCATGCTCGTCTGTTGTGTTTTGATTTCAGCACCTGATTTTCCTCAGTTCTCTGTATGTATAAAACATAGCTCATGCTAGCACAGTGTGACTGTTCCATTTTACTTTAGTGGCGAGGTCACTTACAAGGTTTAAACTAACAGCCCTGGGATTGTGTCTGTAAGAAATAATGAGAATGTAAGACTCCGCGTACTGACACAAAAGATCCATCCAGTTCAGCACCCTGATTCCTATCACAGGTCCATAATGTCTTGCTGTAGAGGGAAAAAAATGGGAAAAGTGGCACAGTCATTGGGAGCTTTCATGGCTGGCTTTGTTGGGACAAGGCAGATTTCAGCCTCAGTTATAAAATGCCAGCAGCATGATCTGAGCTGCCCAGATGTTCAGAGCCCACCTTCATTCCCTGCGTACATCTGCCAGGGCGTTGTGGCTGCAGGCCACAAATACATTGTTTTTGGTGAACTCTGTATTAACTTGAACTCAAATTTTTCAAGAAGAGGCTGTTAGTTTATATGATCAAACAAACCAAATGCTAACTCTGTGAAACCTCAAGTCATCAGCAGTGTACGTTCTAGATACCTACAGAGTCTTCAGCAGAGACTTGAGGCGCTTAAGCATTGTATCCCAAAATAAGGTCTAGCTGGCAGCTTTGTGTGAGCAGACTCAGCCTAGAAAATTAGGAGAGAGGAATGTGCCCACAAAATAAAACAAAAAGTAATAGCACTTGCAATAATAACTCTAGGAATTAATCTCATTATTTGAAATTATTACTATTTTGTGAGTGTAAGTATAAACCATAGTAGATTGTACTGGAGTATAATATATAAAATTAGGAAGGCTGATGGAAAACTTCTCTGAAAACAGGAAAAAAACAGTGTTTTTTTCTTTTCTGTAGGCTTTTTGCTGTATAGTAACTCTCTAACATAAGTGGTAGCTGGTCATGTTTTCAAGGCTGGCACACTATTTCTCGCTTGTTTACATCACAGATAAGGACCAAACTTGATTTTGGATTAGCAGTGCTTTCTAAGAACAAAGAAACATAAAGTAAAAGCAGTGATGTTTACATCAGATTGAGAATCTCGAGCTTTTGTTCTTAGTGTATTTTTCTGTGGAATTAGATTATAAGTATAGTTGAGTTGTTCTAAATAGATATATTCAATGCAACTTGACAGTTGAGTGAGCATTTCCAGCTAAACAATTTCTAATATTTCCTGAAAATGATGCTTCTTCCACAGCTGGCCACCCTCCTTTGCAGCTGAAGGAGTAACTAACTAGATGTCCAAGCATTCCCAAGTGCAACACAAGTTTTAAATGAGAGCAGTCAATCAATTTTCACCTATGATATAGCAAGGTCAGAAGTTTCAAAGATAAAATTTAAATTGTTGGTGCACATCAGGTTTTTTGCAGTATATGTATGTGGCTAGAGAATGTTAAAGCCCAGCTGAGAAATTATTTTCAAATTTGTTCTTTTCTTTGTCGGGTTCATATGCTTAGTGTTATGTACTTTTGGTTTGATTTGATTGTACAAAAGGGTATGTGTTGAGTGGGAGAGTAAAGAACTTGATCTCTATTTGGTTTTAATTTGAAAAAAACTTCCATAAGACACTGTAATACAGAAGTCTAGGACAAGTTTATCATCATATGATTTTTGAAGGCATTGGCTTCCAGAGAATTAATGTTGGAATAAGCTGTATTTTTACCCAGGTTGTCAAGGAATGATGATCAATAACAACAAAGAATTTTTTTCCTGATGCTGAGGGCAAATAAGTTAGCTTCCTGTTTCAAAAGATCCATCAGTGTTTCAGATTCTACTTCACTCATATTAGAGGCATCTCTCTTCTCCTTAATTGATTTGTTTTTCCTCTCTCCCACATTGTACTCATCAGCTCTCCTGAGATTTGTGCTTATTTATTTAAACCACCCAAGAATAATATGTTAAGTTCTCAATGAGAAGATGGAAATCACTGTATTTAAGGATGCTTCTTTGAAATGTAACATTGTAGGACTGTTAAAACATGGAAGCTGGTGCATCAAGCAGTTGTTCATTTGACAGCTTATGTCCATGACTGCGGAAACCCAATGGATATAAAGGATTACTACTTCACAAAGCTTCAAAACCATACAAAGATGGGATCTTGCTCATTTTTTCATCAGCAGGATACACCTGTCATAGTTGTATGCAAACTGTACCATGCTTCTCTACTTTCTTATCAGTAAAGATTTAATAACAGTTTCTTTTCTTTTATTGGATTTTTATTTTAAATGCTTATTGAGAAAAATCATTAAAACGCCTTATATTTAAAACCAATTCTTTACAAGGATCAGTTTTGATTTTAAGTTCAGTTTTGCCCTGAAACTGGTTTGATGCAGAACAAGTATGTTGAATAAGGTGGTGTTTGGAGCTTATCTATGCATGCCATAAAACATGGATTTAGTGGGAAGCTAGAATGAGCACTGGAACATCATGTGGTTTCTGTCCCCATGAACGTTAGATTTTGATCCACTCCTGGTGACAGATGAAACTTTACTGTTATTCGTTTATACCTATCCCTGTGTTATTTTCCATGTTTATTCAAATAAAATCATTTGCTATGCTCTAGTTCTTCATACCTTTGGATACTTATGAAGAGAAAGCAATGATGGACAGCTATCAGTTAAGTTATACTTAAAGAGTGTGAGATATTTTTTCAGAACAAGTGAAGATCTTAGTTAAACATAGTGCTGGTATTGGTCTGTAAAATGTGAAGTTCTTTATTGCTGTGTGTTATTTGAATATATTCAGTATTAATTGAATTATTCAACAGTAAGGTACTTACTCAAGTAAGTACAAACTAGTTTATTCTAAAAAATTTATTCTTTCTCACCTGAATGTGTGTATATATATATGATCAAAGGTATGAAATGTAACAGAACCGATTCCTTGCATGCACACAAAGTATTTTCTTTATTATGGCATTCTTGCTGTCAAGCAAAAGTAATGGGAATTAATGAGTCATCATTCTAGCCTATGTATCTATATGTATGGGTTTATTATTTCTGTTAGTAAAATACTGCTTTATTTGGCTCTTCATTTTTTCTTATGTACACTTGTTTATAAAGCTTGAACTAAAAGTGTGTGACTTAAAGTGATTTATTTGGAGAAAGGGATTTTATATCTTTATATGCTGAATAAAGTCTTAAAGTATACTGAGACAGTAAATTATGAGAAGGGGAAGAAGAAAGTAGTGCTTGACTGTAGAACCAGTGGAATTTTATTTTGTGCTTTTCACTAAATGAATGCTCCCTTTTCATGTATCCCATTTGTCAAATATTTAAGTTCTACCTTCCCAATGGCTTCTCAATACCTGCCTCTCTCATTTTCAGTCAAACCACCAGAAAATTCTTTTTCCATCCAACTTGTTCAGAAAACAGAAAACAGGCACTTTCAGTGTGGAAGTAGTTGTCTATTGATTGCAAAATAAGGATGTTTTCTATTTTTCTGCAAGAATCTGGAACTTGGTTATGTAGTGGAAGAAAGGCCTATCTGTTAAAACTGCCCTATCTTTTGTAAAAAGATGGGTAGGCAGGGGTTGTTGAGGAAAAATGCAGGGGAAAAATGGAGGCTCTCATCATTAGGACACCTGAGTGCTGTCTCAAAAAATGTAATTCTCTCTTTTCTCTGTCACAGTCTAGCATTGAACATATCACTCAGACTCAGTATTTCAGAGATGATTGCTAGTCATTTACTCATCTCCCTGATGAAGTTTGAATCCTTGAGCCAAAGCACAAGCAGAATAAAGCTTCTTTTTTGTTTTTCTTTTTTTCCCCCAAGTAAATATTGTCAGAACACCTCAGAATAAGGTAGAGCAGGCTAATTGGGTCTGACAGAGAGAAACTATGCGGCAAGTATAAGCTACAGACAGAACCATCCCCTTTTATGCTGGTTTGGGGTTTGGTTTGGTTTTTGTGGGGCTAACTGCAGAGATGTATTCAATTTACATGGAGTGTTATCTTTGATGTCCTCTGCAGTCAGTGAGGAGAGTCATCTACAAGGCCGTTTAGACCATTTAAGTGAAATTTCTCTAACAGGTCATCAGACTTCATCGCCTTTCTCTGCAAAAAGATATAGAAGGGCCACTTGGGTTAATTTAGTCAGTTAAGTTAAATATACTTAAATGTCACCTCCTAAGGTTTTGTTTCCTTTTTCTACCAGCTTCTGATCCTAATGCAGGATAATACCCAACTTTTCATTCATTATAGGCCTTCCCTTGAGACTGTAAACTGTGTTAGTAGGTGAATGTGCTAAGGGACTGTGCTGTTGGTGTATAAAGAGTTTAGACACAGCACTGAGCTACTGTGGTGAAAGTTTTGTTATCTGAGTGACAGTAACTGATCAAGTTATGTTTTAAAACAATAATTGTTGTATTTTACTTCCTTTTACATTAAATCTAGGAAGATGTTTGGGTGGCTGTGTTTTATGATTGACTTTAGCAGTCCTTGCTCAGATCGCTCAGCTGTTCCTTCTGTTGAGCTGCAACAGCAGCTTGGCCATGTTTTAAGAGGATTGGAAAATCGATCTGGCATAATTAAAAACAACCAAACAAAAAACTCTGGCTCAGAAATGTTTGTTTGGTTGAAGCTGTTCCTCAGTCTGGTTGTGTGCATGGCCATACATGTATTTGCAGGATGACGAAGCAGGTGTGAAGCAACGGCAGTCCTTGGAGCTGTTGAGCCTCTGAGTGATGGCCACAAAAAACCCAGCCTCAATGAGCAAGTCCTGAGACCAGGGGAAAAGCTTTGTGTATCCTGACAGTGTTTGTGTCAGTTTTTCTCTTAATGTTTCTTTGAATGGTGTGATGTTTAACATTTAGTTTTGAAACATGCTAAATATTACGGAAGGAGACTGTCTATTCCTTGTCCACTTTCAACTGTGAGTACTAGGGCTCTCTTTTCTACAGCTAAAACAAATTTAAGTGGCATAGTCCTTGCTTGCCACCACTGCCTTCTCCAGCAAACCGCTCATTCTTCCTCCTTCCTTTGCACCCACACGGATTTCTGTCGCTGGGTCAGGTGAATGCTCATTAAGGAAGCTTGCCTAGCTGAAGGCTGCCCACTGCTTGTATAGAAATAGTTTTCTGGCAATTTATTGACTGGCTAGGGTTGAAATCCAAGAGGTGCCACTTCAAGGGAAGGACCAGGAATATATGGCATGTTTGAAGGGAGATAGGAGAAAATGGGTTAGATGTGGGGGGATGGTTTCAGCAATGACTTGGCTCTGTTAAAAAAAAAAAAAAAAAGAAAAAAGAATCTGTCAAACTGCATGCTTAATTTTCAGCTGGATCAACTCGCTGAGCAGACTTGCAGTGCGGCTGCACAACTTCTTGCTCTTGGCTTGAGCTGACTCAGAGCCCGTGTCCCCAGACTCCACCTTGAGGTCACGCAGCATATACGGGATGGGTTGAGGAGCAGCTCTCCTGGAAAAGGGGCTGCACTGGCTGGCGGGCGATCACAGTCAGAGTAGAAGACACTGTGCTGCATCTTTTAGTGGCTGCTTACACTTCCATTTCTTGTGAAAATGGCAAACTCGTGCTTGCAACAATTTGGGATTCCAGTTATTTCTCAGTGTTGCAAAACTTTTACAATTCCCTGAATTTTGCTTTCACCATAGCAGTTGCAAATCTTACTGAAACTGTTTATTACCTTTAGTGTGCCATGCAAGTAAGGAAAATTCTACAGTGGAGTAAGGTTCTATTTTCCTTGTCCACCTTGACTATATTGTAAAATGCTCTGAGGCTGTTGCGCCTCAAACCCAGTTTGAAGATGCAGGTGATGTACAAGCATAGTTAAAAAGTACAATTTATTTCTAAGGATTCTGTTTATTCACTGAGTGGGCAGTGGGTAAGGAGTGGGATGAGACAGGATGTCTCCTTGTAGCTGAGCTCGCTTTAAGCTGCATTTCATTTAAAATGCTGATATCCATAAAGATTATTTTTAGCACCTCCAATGGAATTAAAGTTCAAAGTATAAGTGCTGTCAATATCTTTTGGGTAGAAAAACTTGTGCTTTAATTACTTTTGGTTTCAGTTTCACGAGCAGGAGCAAATTATTTTCATTTTGAGTGTGTTTACGTGAAGGTGGGAAAACTGATAAGGAAAGTAAACTGCGTTGCTCTCTAAGTCCTTCCAATACATAAATAAAAAACGGTTAGGAAAGAAGAATATGTATTAATACTAAAGGCTACAAGGCTAGTGCTGTGTTACGGAAGGATTTCGGAACATAGAAGTAGTAATTGAGTGAGAAAGCAGCTGAGTGCTTTGAATGCCCCAAATCCAATGTTCTCAGTTCTTTGTGTGTGGGTAGACCCCTTATTTTGCTTATGTTAAGTAAAAATATTTGGTCAATTATTGAAGTGTAGCCAATAATTAAGAAATTTATTATTTCTAAATGTTAAATATTATTATAAAATACTAGATTATGTATTTAGCATTTTAAAGACAATTTTATTTAAAGGGTTTAATATATTTATTACAAATTCTGCATTTGTATGCAGTTTGAAAACATAAATCAGCTTAAAATATTGGTTATTCAGGGGTGTAGCACACAAAAATTAAAATTGCCTGAATGTACATTCAGATGACTCATTGTTTTAACAGGTGCACATAGCAATAAGTTTCAAAGCTATACTTAGCTTCTAAACCAGTACAATTTAATGGTATTGCCTGCCATTGACATTGATCATTTAGTTAAAAAAAAGGCAACAAATTATTAAATAAATAATTTTAAAGTACAAAACAATATTACAGTCAGTTTAAAAATATCTGTTGATCATTTAGAAACTCAGTCCAATATATTAAAATTTATTTACTTGCCAGCAAAGTGTTTAAAACAAACCCAAAACCAAACAATGAACACATTAGAATACTTATGTGAAAATTGCTAAGTCAAATAAACTTTCACTGTGCCAATTTTTATTGAGTGCCACACTTTAGTAAGAGCAGAATCAAATTATAAAATTGGCCATTACTGTTGCCACTTCCACTTTTCCTCAATTCCAACATTGTTTTAACAGGCAACCTGGCCTAGACACTGGTTTCTTTACACCCAGAAAACAAGGAATAAAACATTGCATTCTGGTTTTGATTTTTCACAATATAAAAGTAACTAAATAAAGTATACACTTAAGGATAGAAAGTTGCCTCAGAAAGTTCTGTAAGGTCTAAATGTTCTCTTTTTAGAAGTAAGGCACATTTTCCTGAGATTTATGTGACAGGGAAATCTTTCTTTAAATGTCTAGATGCAAAGAAACCATGCATTTTTATTTCAGAGTGATTACATTAGCTGATCATTATTAAAATGTTCTTGGAATTACTAATATGTGCAGGTCATTCATCATACTTTTCTGAGAAAAAAGCAATTCTATTCTTTTCAATTTTACTCTTCTGACAAAAATGAAATGAAATATAAAATCACTTCCAAGAAAACAATCAGGACTGATAGTTATCATTGCTTATTTCAATGTTCTACCAGTACTGTCCTTGCCAATAATATATAATCACTTTTTCTAAAGGGATGGTTTCCTAAAAATAATGTAATACTGATTTTACTGAAGATATAAAGAAGGCAGTTTTGTCTCAAAGTTATATTACTTACAAATAAAAGTTACCTCAGGGGTTTTGTAATTCTTTCAATGAAAAGTCTTAGGAATAGGTATGAAACTGTCATGGTATAATAAGGCAGAGGTGAATATTCAAATAAATGAAGATTCAGAGAAAATGCCATGAGCAGTAGTGGCTATTAGCTGTCACAACAAAAAGACCATTCATAGTAGATTATATGGACATTAAGCATAAACCTTCTATCCATGGGGTTAACAACAATGTGAAAATTCTCTTATCTATAGACAGCAAAAAAATGCCTGTAATGACATGCGTTTACTAGATAGGAACATTAATAGTTGAAAAGAGACAGAAATACTGAAAAAAAAATTATTCTATGATTCTTTAAAAAAGATCCTGTGAGTCAGACTACTGTTGTTTTCTGGCTAAAATCTAGATGTTCTGTTCACAATTTGCAGTGGCTTACAAATAAATACTTCTTTATTCTGATAGAAGCAAACAAATTTAAGTTTTTCTTTAGTCTACAGGCGTAAGGGTTTAAAACAACGAAGAAAAACCCCCAACCAACTGAAGATATCTAAGGTATTGTGGTTTGTATTTTGTTTTGTGTTAATTTTAGTTGTTTAGAAGTCTAAATGAGATAGGATAGGCCAGGATGTAACATAAATATAGTATGGATAGGTTGATATTGATTGCAAAAAGAACTTTAAAGGCTGAAATGAGAATTGCTTAGCAGAAAATGAATGAAAGCAGAGTCACTGTTTGCCCAACTATTCATGACAATTAGAACTGATCTTATTTTGTTATTCTGAGGCTGAAAGTTTTCATTGACAAAGGTACTCATGTAGGTGTAGCAAGCTTTTGTAAAGCACCTGATACAGTACTGCATGGTATTCTGATTTCTGAAATCTGTCTCTGCTAAGTCAACATGGCCCATATCAAATGCATTTCAAACTGGTTGATTGACAGATCATAAATCAATAATAGATTAAGGACATTCACGTTGGATTTTATAGAAGTTGTTCACAGGTTATTGCTTTGAGGATTTGGATAATGATCTGGAGGAGAACAGTTAATCTCTGGTAAAATGCATATGTGCAAAAATGGATTGATCCATAAGTGTGAGGGATGGTCTGTACTTAGTTAATGGGGATCATTTCAGCATATGTTAATATGCTGTCCAGACGGTGGGATCATATGTGTAGAATGGAGAGTAGTACTCTGCAAAGAAGTAATTTGGTGATACAGTACAGTAGCTGAAGTGCACATTGCAGTCCCTCAGTATGGATATAGGGGATCTCAGATGGAACTAGGTGTGCTGTTATCGTGGTAGGTAGCTTTTAGTGAGATGTTAGAAAATTGCATCTTATTTGAGCTTAAAGTGAAAAAAGCCCCAAAACCTAGATAAATTTACAAAGATCCCAAAAAACATGTCAAGAATAATTACAAACCTTAAAAACAAAGAAGTCAACAAACCCTGGTGTACAGCAAGAGCCTGGAGAAACTCAGTCTGTGTAGTACTTAGCAAAGGGGACTGATGGCCTCTAAGTACTTATATGGGGCAAAGATTTAAGATAAAGTAGTCCTTTAGGTACAGTAGGCTTTGGTATGGCAAAATGTGGGAGCTCAAAGCTGAACTCGGGTGTATTTCTTCTAGAAATATAATAAGTTTAAAACTGAAGTCAGTTATCTATCAGAACATCTCATTTAAGAATGTTCTGGATATGTCAGCAAAAAAAAGCTGTGAATTTTTCCAAAAAGATGCCTTTAGTTCAAGCACAGTATGATGACCTGATGCTGGAATTTTGGAGTGAAATTATGTGCTATACAGGAAGGCAGACTAAATGATCATTACTTACACAGGTCATCTGCAAAATCTGATAGAAGTGTTTTCAGCATCAAAGGCACCCTGTACTCAGATGTAATGTGCGCCTGTATTTTTGATGGGAAGTCTGAAAAGAGAGGGGGAGAGGGAAGATTGGGGATGTAATGAGAAGATATAATAAAGTGGAGTTTAAATTTTATTTTACATATAAAGAGGAACTAAATATGAGATTTATTAAATCAAAATATGTGATCATCCAAGCAACACATACATCTTCCATATAGCATTTCGAAAGATTTTTGCATGCTAATTGTGTGAATTAGCAACCAGCTGGGAACAATACCCTGCTATTTGTTAAAGGAGAGACAATAAAGTTCTTCTAGACAGGAAAGAATCTACATTGTTAACAGATGACCTGAAAGTTCAGCTCATTGAAAAGGCAAATATTTTGACCAGGAGAATAATTCTTCCTGCGGAGCAGTATGAGTTGCTGTGCTAAAGCCATACAGCTATTTTTAACCATGTCACAGCTATTGAGCTTAGACTTCAACTTACTTCATAAACAGTGTAAAAAAGACTAAGCAGGTCCTTCTTTTTGATGAATGTAGAGGTGAATATGTCAGAATCCCTTTTTTGTAGTTTTTGTTTATTTTGTGCAATTTCTACGTCGGTTTTAACAGTTCAGATGTAGATTTTTGTCACTTGTTGTCACTATCTGCTACATTCTGTTTTGTTAAACTCCAGAAACACTTGCACCGGAGCAACTGTGGGCAAAAGATGGAGCTGCACATGAAATGAAGGTTGTTATGATCAAGGGGGAAAAAAGTGAAGGCTCTGTATAAAATCCTACTTCCTTCCAAATGACACAGATACAGTTTTTCAAAAGTTTGTTCTTGAACACTTCTGTGGCTGAAAAAGTTTTATTCCAGTTTTATTTCATGGCAGTTGTACAGTAGAATTTGAGTTAAATATGTAACTTTTCAGCTTGCCTGGACTCTTTTGCATGCTTGACTTGAGCATCTAAAATCTTTATCAGAAAATCTTTAATTTGGTTTCCTGAATTCTAGGTTTTTCTGGTTTAAATGCTGATTTTTTTTTTTACTATGATAAAGTTTTTACTTAATTACTTCAGTGCTTTCTAAGAGTAAAGTTGTTGCCTAAATTATGTCTGCAGGTTAAGGTTCTTCACAAGATATGTTTGTAATATAATTAATATCTTATTGAAAAATATTTGTAGGAATGAAATGCTGTTTTCAAGACCTACATGTGTCATAGATTTAAAATACCTTATTTTTCAGAGACATTAGGCTGGAAAATGATATAGCAAGGAAAATATATTTTAACTTTGAAAATGAACATCACTGACAGGCTTACGTATCTTTCTAGGTGGCAATCTCTGAATGTTATTTTGTGATATGACTCCTTAGATTGTGTTCTGTGTATCTAGATTCTATATGATTTCTTTGGGACATGCTATAAATTTTATGTTCACTCTGTGTATGTGCAGGAGTGTGTACTCCATCCTTTAGGAAGAAAACAAGCATCTTACCTCTTTGATTACCATTCCTTGTAATGTGGAAAACATGTAAGAAAACGTGACCTAAATAGGAGAAACAACTGTGAATTGCACAGAGTACAAAGCCCTACGAATTTCATTTCTTTTTACTTTTGCATTTATTGAGTTTACTCACTGTATCTATCTAAATAGTGAAATTGGGTCAGGCCTAATCTTTTCCTTCGTCTTTCCACCACTTCCCGGCTCCAATGCTAATGTTTGTGGGACAATGGAAGGCAAGCACAATGTACACAATTTGGTGATAACTTGCTTGATGATTTGGTGACAGGCTGAGAATAGACCTGACTACCTTTGAATATTATTCATGGCAATGAACTAGAAAGTGTAACCACGCACACAAACATTCCTTATGTAGGGCACATTTTGATAGTTCACCATAACTTTTTAAATAACTACTTTGACAAAGACCATTTGACTGATAAAAAAAAGTGATACAATGTAAGTGAAATTATACCAGTCTGCTCTGTGATACAGTTAATTGGCAATGCATAAGCGTTACCACAAAAAAAAAAAAAAAAGATACTTGAAATTCAGCTTCTACCAAATTATGAGATGATTACTCTTGCTTGACTGAGACAATAAAAACAAACCACATTTGGCTTAGCCCCTTGTTCATATATACGTGAGAAATCTGATAAAACTCTTCTATCCCTGCAAAAAGAAGGATTGTGAGCTCTCTAGGGCAAGATGCCTAAGCATCTTTTTTTTTTTTATTATTTATAGATTTTGTACCACATTGTAAAAATACTGTTATTTACGTCACAAATTGAAACACTTTAGATTGAGGAAATGCCAGATTAATGGTCGCCTGTGTGTTCTTAATTCTCTTTGTATCTAATTTATGCACAGGCTGGATCATGGGTCTTTTGGTCAGGGAAGAAAACAATTTGCAGTCATAATTGAAAGAGAACTAGAAGGTGCACAGCCAATGTACCCTTTCAGATCAATTTAGTGAGAAGGGGTACTCCCCCTTTGGTACTCCCAGGAGAGTAGCATAAGCAAAAACCTGACGTGTTTAAGTTCTCCTGTTTGTCCTTATTCTCAAGGACTAGAGATTCCCACATACTTCCAAGGCAATGTATGTTGATATCCTGTCTTCTCCTCATCTCCTTGAGTGGCTGTTCCCTCTACCGAGATGGGTATTCAGGATTCCATACAGGGACAGTTTACAGAGTTTGTCTAGCTGAAAAGTCTCCCTTATAACCCCCACTTTTTTTTTCCCTCCTGCTTTGCTTAATAGGGTTAATTTGAGGCCAGATTTTCTCCCACAAGAAGGTTCAGTTTAAATTTTGGCAACCCCATAAGTATTGCTTTAAGCAGCTGTGATAAAGCATCCTTGGACTGTTAATCTGCTGAGTTTCAAAACCTGCTGGCAACTTTGGAGGTGGTATAACTTCTGAACGAGATTGCCATTGTAAAGATACTTTAAATTTGGCATTATTTCACTACCAACCCCCATATAATGAAATATCTTTAAAGTAGAATGAAAATTACATTAAAGGTATACTAACTTTGTAGTAGCAATACCAACATTTTTGTAGTGGTGGTTGGAAGCATCTAGAGTGGATTTGTTAATTAAGAACCTGAGTTATGTCTGCTTAAAACAAAAATGCAAAGCCTGAGTTCTCAGTTTTGAAGTGAAAAACCAAACTTCCTAGAAATGTATTGACTTCAGACTGCCTGTTGTTTTATCACAAGAGAGCAGAATCAAAGTTTGGTTTTCTTATAGAATCTGCTCTTTGTTCTTTGCTTTTCAATAATTTTCTTAACTTAGAATGCATATGAGGATTTGGTGATTTTGTTGATTTTTTTTTTCCCTTTGCATAGTGAGAGAAATTATGGAGTAGGGGGTATCCTTCTGATAAGCATTGCTATGTTCCAGACAATAAGTGTTGTGATTAAGTATAAACCTTGTATCCAGCTGTATTGGTAAGGAGTTGGTAGTTTTTTCTGTACTAACAGACCCGTAATTAATCACAATGATTTTATTTTTCTTTGTCTACATGGATTCCAGTTAGTGTGGTCAACTTCATGTGCATGAGATCAATTTTGTGGGCTTTCAGCTGCTTCCTAGAAGCCAGTGCCCTTTGCTTTTCCCCACTTGAACTTGAGTACCTGTTTTTAAGAGAGTAATATATTTCCTGTCCTTATAGCTTCTCTTGATATCTCTTATCAGGCTTACAAAACAGTAGCAACCTGCCTACAATATATACATTTACTTCCTCCTTCAGCGGTAGCTTTGTCAATGGAAGAGCAAGTCAACCCCAGAGCATTCATCACTGCCCTCTACCTGGGGTTAGTGCCCTCTCTGGTCTGCTGGCTGAGCTGCTCATGGGAGCTCTCCCTAATCCAATTCAGTCAAATTGAGCCATGTTAGGAAAGATTTGTTATTTAAATTACTTAAGCTGATCTAGCTTATTTTGACTGACATGTTTAGGGAGTTCTTATATATGCAGCTCAGCCAGAAGATTTGAGAAGTGGTAACTGTCAGCAGGATGTGATGATAAGCTGGGGACAATGGGTGGCAATGAGCAGGGCTTTCCCAGCTATGCTCAAACTGGTTGATGTATACTCATCTACAGCCTGAAATTTGGGAACCTGCCTGTCTTCATGGAGCACTCTGAAGTTTTTTGGGACATTAAAAAGGAGAAGTCTGTGAGCGTTAGTTCCTCTCTGACTGCTTCCGTTAGCCACAATTTCACCCACAACCACCTAGAGCATGTTGGCCAAGAGGCTTTGATTGTCCAGTTTTGAATTACTCCTGCCAGCATTATTTCATAGTTGAACTAAAGTGCAGGTCTCCCTCTGGTGCCTACTTTGTAAAAGCACAAGATTTTATAATTGGGCTGAGCAATTGAAAACCAACTGTATGAAAAGAGAAAGGTCTCTTTGTTGTCCTGGTAATAACAGTTCTGAGAGGGCTGACAGTAACGTTAGACAGCAGACTAGTTTTATTCTTGTGGTACATAGTGCTAATCTGCACATACATTCAGAACTGTGTAGTCACTGTCAGCTGCAGCATTGGTTGTCCTCTGCACCTTTTCTAACAGCAAAATCTTCTGTTTGGGAAGGTATTTATTAGTATGTGGATATATGGATAATGGATATCTGGATGTATATGGATATATGGAAATAAAACCAGAAAACTTTCATCAGTTTCTAACCCTTTTTACCAACTCCTTTTAGTTGTTCATTTTGGAAATTAGTTGACCATGCAAACATTGATCTTTCTAATACAACCAGATTTTTCTGCTTTGATGAATTTTAATTTAATTTAAAGCTCTTACCCCACTGTTGGAAAGGCTCAGACATTGAGAGGAGCACACCACCACACATCCCCAGCAAAATACTAAAGACGGATGTCATCACTATGGGAGAAATTTTTCATTTACATCACCTTCCACTTTAGGGCCTCTGCCCCCTTCAGAGAACCACATTTTGCATAATCAGTCCTACCAGTCATGGCTATCTATGTGTGAATTTTCCCATTCGTATTCCCAAGAACACACAGCACAAATATTTCTCAGATTTATCCTGGTTATGCCATATATCAAAAGAACTCCATGCCTTTTGGACTTGGTAGCTTTTGGTTGTACCTTGCTGACATTGAGGATACCTTGACAACACCTGCTATCAGCAGGGGGTTCTCAAACAAATACAAGTGATGTGTATGACTGAGTCCAGCAAGTTGCTATTTCCTGATATAAGCCTGCTCTAAAAATGCCCCAAACAATTTTTTAGGAAAACAGTTCTAGAGGAATGCTGATTAATGTTTCAGACATGATTTTTTCATCCTGAAAAACCAACATGTGTCTAAGAACTTCCCTGATATGAGGAACAAAGCAACATAAAGAACTAGTCTGGACCACCCAGCATGAGCAAGGTCAGGCTGATGCTTAGAAATGATAAGCTGAACGCAGCCCCCCATCAGGTAACCTGTCTGATACAGTCTTACAGCACAGCAGTCTCATCCTGCATTTGAGGCTTGCCTAGGCATATCTCTGTGGACAATGTCCAGCACAACCTGCTTGACTGAGGTTTGCGGTGCTTTGTTCTAAAGCAGAGGGACAAGGAACTCTGTGGAACAGGAGTTCACTGTGGGGAGTCCAGTCTTCTCGGGATGTTCATTGCTGTCTATGTGGGGGACAAGCCGGTAGCCCTGGAAAGAAGCCAGGTGATCTTTTGACTCGCTTTGTACTTTACTGCTCTTTGGAAATCTGCAGAGGATGATGATGATCAGGTTCTTTAGGGGTTTTTATAGGGGCTGGGGTGGTGTCAGCCTTCAGTCTCTTTATATTTCTCTACTCCCTTGATGTACAATTCATGTTTTTCCCGACTGTTAGGCCATAGTTTTCATATGTATTAAGTCAATACTGCAACAGGAGTCAGGTAGGAGACATTTTTTGGGAGATTTTATTCCAGTGCCACTTCCACTGTGCTGTCTAGTCTATTTTTATGGCTGGATGTGAACCAGGTCCAGAAATTCAGCTAAAACATAAATATTATCCTTCTCAGCAGAATTAGTTCTCTGAATGGGTACAATATGCATCTGTACAACTATGCCACTGTCCTTCATTTTTTTTTATTTTAAAAAAGATTCTTGAGGGGAGCAAGGATGAGCAGGTAGCAAGTCACTCGGTGGGTAACACTTGTCTGCAAGTTGCCATTAAAGGGCTTCTGTTCATTCCCAGTAGAATGAATTCTCAGTTTGAGCATCTGGCTGTAACTGGTCTTTCTGTTGTCTTCTTTTCACATATTTTTCGAAGTTTTTCGTAGAAAACAAAACAAAGTGTTGAAGAAACTCTTCCACACTTTTCTAATCTGTTTTCAAACGGAATAAATTGGCCTCAAAATGCTTTGTAATTGTGTTGTTCTCCAAGGCAGGTCAGTGACCTCCTCTAAGAGCAAATCGGAGTACTAGATTACATCTTCACTGCTAGCACTTAGTACCTCCTTAAATTCTGCCCTTGAGTTTAAACATCCTCTCTAAGAAAGATGATCTATGTCTCAGTATTAGCAGATGTATATGGAGAGGTGGCAAAAGATTGCTTGGAAGGCTCTCACCTTTTCAGCGGTATAAATAATTGTTTTGTCCTGGCAGCTCAGACAATTTATAGAGCTTTTGAATCTTACTTCTCCATTTCCTTTTCAAGAAAACTTCATTTCTTCAAGTAATTGTTTTGTCTTTAAGAATTTGTTTGTTTATAAGCTTCCAAAGTGTCTAGGAATCAGAGAAACCCTCTCTGGAATACTCTGTTCTCAAAATGCACTCACTGCTGTGAAAGAATATTGCTCAAAAAGGTTTCATAATCTCCATAACAAAATAAAGAAGGTGCAAAAGGCTACTGGAAGGTACTCAAATCTCTGTCAGTGCCAGATTATGGGAAAGTTTGAGGAAATGTAGTTGTCCATCTACCTGGTTATACCTGCACTTAAAGTAGGAATCACAGTAACGATTGCACTGCAAGACAAATAATGAAAACCATTCTTTTATGTTGAGAAGTCACATTCAGCCCTTAAATTGCTGTGGGGGAGAGGAGGTGTTCAGAGTGTATTGCACAACCGTAAAGATACTTCAAAATATCAAAAAGCTTTTCTTGAGAAAAACAACACCTTTCTGGAAGGCAACACTTAAAGAAGATGATAATGTCAATGCTGTCCAGTTTCACTGTGTAGAAATAATTCTAGTTTAGCCTGAGAGAAAAACTAAGTGGTGGGCATTTCTGTTTCTTAAAATGGCCCTTTTCCTAATTTTTTTTTCAGAATTGCTTAAATTATTTTTACACACATCTTGAGCAGCTGAGTTTTGCGTAGATTTCATTGAAATTTGAGTGTTACTTGTAGTCTGAGCCTATCTGCTAGATCACAGTCTTCACTGGAGCTTAAGTACATATTTGATCCTTTGTGAGTACTGACTGAGTGTAGCCAGGAACTGGGGTCTAGGTTCTCAAACCACTGTACTGTTGAGCATCAGCCAGGCAACTGCCATGCTCGCAGTGCTGTAGCTCACTTCATCCACAGTGTTTTTCCTGCTTTTGCGTTTGGCCATTTTACTCCCACTTTCTACTCCAAGTCACTTTCAAATCTGTTATTGCATGCAGTGCTAAAAAGCCACCTGCTTGTCTCTTTGATGACACTCCTGTTGTACAGTACTTTCTGCGTGCAACCTTCATACCCTTTGTTCTGTCCTAATCCTCACCTTCTTTTTACTTGACTTCTTTCACAGACACTGTTCCCTCTTCTTTTCTGCTTGAAACCTTATTCTCAAACAATATATCCTTAAGCCCTTATTAAAAAAACATACCATCTATTCTTCTACCTTGAGAACTGAACGCAGCAAGGGATTTTGAGTTGTCTTTAAACAATGCTCTTTTTCAAAGTGTACTCTTTATTGTTCTTTTCTGTTGACCCCCTTGTCCTCTTTACCCTTTTCTTTCTCTTACTGTATTTTCAATCTTTGTGGATCAACGTTGTAACTAAGTGCTTACCAGCAGGATTTCAAATTGTTTGTCAGGAGCCAAGCTGAGCATTTTTTTAGATTCCCTCTGGTGTCGCAGTATGATCTGGTTCTGCTGATTTTGATGTGTTGTTGGTAGTCAGCAAAGTATCTCTCAAACTGCATCGGTGACTGAACCACAACGCTAAGTGTAAAACTAGGTTTCAAATTGAAACAATTCAGAATAAAGTAAATGCTGGTGTCTTGCTATGGTAGGATGTCCACTTCTGTTCTCCAACGGAATGCAAAGCCAATCTTGCAACTTTTACTTACATGGAAAATGCATTACTTAGGCAAACCAACCATTGTTTAGACTGAATATTTTTTCCCCCCCAACAATTTTAAGATATATTAAAAAAATTGTTTGTTTTCTCATGTCTGAAACATGGATGTAATGTTTAGGCCAGAAGAAGTTACACAGGTGAGAAGTGTATTGGATACACTTCATAATAATATGTAAAAGAAGCATATCTTGATTCACGGATCTGAAAATGGTTTTCTGAACAAATCCTCATATAGTTTGCTTGAGGCTCCTCATGTTCCTTAACATACTTCACTGTTCATTTCCTAGATTTAAATAGCTGTCCCCAGCTGTTGTGTGTTAGCAGATCGCCACTGCTAGTCTAAAAAATTGGCTGAAACTTTCTTTAAATTTAGAATTTGGTCTGAGTTTAATTTAGACAATGTTTACTACTATAACTTCTCTTTTTCTGGAGAGGGAGGCTCAGGCAGTGAAGGAATAACATTTAACAGATATAGTAACTCTCGGGTAGCTGTAAGAAAACTGAATCTGAGGAATTAAGAAAAATTATTCTTGACAGAGCATTAAAGTAGCAATATTATGCTAAATAAGCAAAAAAGATGCAGATTAATATAAAATTCTGTATATGTGATGATATTATTGAGCGTATTTTAAATAAGTATCTAACTTTATTGAAAAACTTACTTAAAATATGATACATCTGTTAGGGGCTGAACTACCTATAACTTACCAAGGTACAGGAAACTATAGAAAAGTATAAAATACTGTGTATTTTTCTGCCTGAGAACCTAGATCACTCTGAATCAGTCATGGGCAAATAAATTTGAGTTTTAAGTACATAATCCATTCTTAGCAGTAGTGGCAAACCTTTTGTGGACGTACACCTTCTTCATTCCGGCTTATTCAGCTGTCTCAATCAATAGAGTAACTTACTAAAAGCTAGGAAAACATTTTGGATTTCAGAAATCAATGTCTTATATATTCCTGTCTAAATAAAAGATTAGGTATGAGTTAAGGTATTTTACTTCCAAAATCTTGAAGCATAGACACAAATCCAAGTTTAGCTCCCTGCTACTGATTATGTTCTTAAAATGATTTATAATAAAATAATGTAAAGTAATAAAAAAATTCATAAAGTATTTAAGGGCATAACCTATTTTAGTTAAATAATATGAAAACAAACAACCAGAAATGTAAGCTTCATTCACTGTAGTTAGATTTTAGTTTACATCCTATTAAAAATTCATGTAATTTATAAATAGACCCCTGAATTTTCTTAATTCTTTTAGGATTAAGAATGATACATTTCTTGGCTGAATAAAAAAGCAGTTACATATTTTCACACCTTTAACTTCACACTAATAAATGTGAATGATGTATTGTCCCATTCAGAAAAACCTGCCAACTATGCTTAAAAGATGGTATTTATAATTTTGATTAAACAATACCACCGAGCAAAAATGGGCCTTTCCTTCAAATATAGGATGCAGCTGCTGTTAAAATTGTAAGACTCAAGCAAGCAGAAAACCTTGATTGAAACCAGGATTAAATCTTGTGATGGTCTTAGATTTGTTGTTTGTGGTTTTTTTTAAATTCCAGTGAATCCATTTTGCTACTCCCCTGCCTCTGAGTTTATTCATTCTTATTAAAGCACCTATCTGGTGCAACAGGGAAGGGTATACCTGTAAAGAAGAACTGAACAAACTGAATCATAAAAGATTGGTTCCCAAAATTTAATGAAAGAGAGAAACAAAACTGGACCCTGAATCTTTGGAAGCTGCAGATATGGTTGAGGAGGAGTAAAAAGACTATTGAACTGAGCTGGAGAAAGCAGCTCTCACTAAATTGATTTGATTCGTTCTCATTGTGTGTGTGTCCTGGGGAGTTAAAAAGAGTAGGAGAGAAGGTGGGAACAAAATTGAGTTAAAGTAAATTTGATTAGAGGCTAGATGAAGAGAAGGACAGAGTGGGAAAAGTAAATTTAAAAAGCAGGTTGAGCAAGAGCTAGCTGAACTTTGTTCTAGCCCATTTGCAGTACCTTTGTTTTCTCCTTTAAATTTGGCTTTCTATTTGGTGTGGTTTGGTTTATTTCTTATTCTCTCTCTGCAGGTGTTAGATTGTGGTGGTTTGTTTTTTTTTCTGATAACCAACACTAAAAAAAACCCCATTAAACACAATTCAAACTTGTTTGAGAAAGCAAATGTGCAGTTAACTACTCACCAAAGTATAGGATGACTCATGAGTCAGGAGACTCTTGAAAATGCCCTCAATTACAGGGGGCTGGACCTGTGTATCCAAGCAATAGGAGATAGAGCTGAGCACCTTCCAGGTGCATTTATATTGCCGCTTTCCATCTGAGCTGAATGGGGACTTTTTGAGTTTTCCCTTTTGACCCATCCCAAGCTCCAGTTTCCTGCCTTGTATGAGTGCTGCTGCTGAAGTGATGAGGCACTTCGAGGAGCTGGTGAGTTTTATATCAGCTGCGGCTGTGAGGGATAAAAAGTTTCTGAGTCCTCTTTCTGAGATCAGATGAACTTCAGTGCTACTCCCACGGGTAGGGTCTGGGAAACCCTCGGGTGGGAACAGTGGGATTGTAAAATACTTCCGTTGTCATGAAACTTGCCTTAGAGGAGAGCCAGAGAAATGGTGATGTGGTGAAATGACCTTTTTTAAGGCTTTGGCTTTATTTGCTGAATCGGTAGGAACATTGCCATACTTAATAATGTATTTAGTATTCTGTGGGCTCAGTTATTAGGGGGCAGTTGATTGTGGGGAAAAAGAGAGGGAAAGAGATGAGGGAAGATAAAACCAGACTCTAAGACATATTGAGACAGTGGGACAGAATGTTCCGAAGACTATGAAGAGTCTTTGGACATTTCAGTATTTGCACAAGAACAGTCGTGATTGATCACTGAGTGGTGCCGTTTCTCAAGAGTCCTAAGGATTGTCAAATGACATTAAGTCTGCTTAATGGGAGAGAGGAGGGGAGAAATTGCAATTTCAGGGAAGAGCTGTCTTCAGGGTAACTATATCTGATGCCTGCAAAGGCCACCAAACCCAACAACAAGATCTCTCAGCTGCATCCAGCTGTCCTTTTAAAGACCTCTGTTCTGGTTTAATCTTCTAGTTACTGTCAAAGTTCTTCGTTTCACAGTAATACAGAAAAACTTTTTGATACCTGTTAGGTGACAGAAAACAAAAGATAATTAAAGGAAAATAACCCGGTTGTTTCATGGAATGATTAGCTTTACGCTGATTAAAGTAATTAAAATGATTCTTCAGGAGCTGTAATATCCTTATAATTGATATAAGGGGTGGGGAAGAGTAATAGTGAAATTATATCTGCCTGTGTTATTGTTTATAATTTACCTGCAACATAACAGCTTACCTCTAAGCATCTTTAGATCTTCATTATGTTCCATCAGATCTAAATGGAACAGCTAAAATTAATGTTATGTTGGCATAAGTTAGCACAGGTTCCACAGAAAGCACCTTTCCTGTGCCTGGCTGCTCCTTCCTGCCCCTCTGCATGGCAAAGATTTTGAGCAATAGTGATAATGGAGACGAAGTTAAGTTTAAAATATTTTTTTGTTTATTGTGACATTTTAAAGCTTGAGCAGTTTCCCAGACTAGTTCATTGTGTTGCTAAAAAACCTTGTGCTAATGTTGAGGACGGGAGGGGTGGTGGCGTAAAGAGTAGGGACTGTTTAAATTGGCACCAGTTCCCATGCCAAAAGGAAAGTTGTATTAAACATCATTGTCTCAATGATCCTGGTAGTTTTAACATATTCTTATGGAAATGTGGGTGTGGGTGTGTGTTTTAACGTAGAAGGCAAGGCTTTTGCATTACCACAGGTGTCTGGCATTGGTATCCCAGGTATGTGATTGCCTGAATATCACCTTGCTGTAGGGTGTGATTGAATTCCACTGAGGGTGTTAAGTGCTGAGACTGTAACGGGGTGTGTATGTGTGGAGCACCTCACTTTTGGTGTTTGGGGTAATCTGGATGCGTGGCAGAAAGCCTGTGTGGTGGCTTTCTGCTCCTAAAAGTGTTACATGTTTTCAAGGTCCTCTGCTTTACTTGTTTGGAGCTAATTAACCTTCAACCATCAGGAACCTCACTGAAAGCGTTTTTGTGAAGAGCTAGCTAAAGCTTGGAATTTTCAACATGGAAATTCTGACAAACAGGATTTGTTTTGGTTTGAAGGGTTTGGTAGTAACCATAGAGGTCAGGGGGGGCTTTTTTCTTGGTGGAAGTCAATCGAAATTAACTTTTTAACAGTAGAAATTCTCATATTTTTTGGGAATGTTGAAGATGAGCTGAATTTTGATCCTTCAACTTGCATTTTGCTATTGTAGCATATCATCTTCAGGGTGGTGTTGTTTAGGAACCTCAATATGTTATTTATCGAAAAGAATTGAGAGCTTTGGCCAAGTTATTTCTCCCAGAATGCAGAGTTTTGTCTCTTGTGCTTCCTGCACGGGCAGGTGGGAGGCGTGCCTTCATAGTCTGAGGAAATGCATCATTTTCTGAGGAAGGACTTGTGATTCTCTGAGGAGTGGGGTCTTTAGGAGCTCCGAGGAGAAGCCATCATATCAGCTTTTCTAGGAAAAGGAAGTTAAATTGGTTTTGAATTACATTAAGGCAGACTGCATTAAGTTGCTTTAAATATCATGTTGAGATGTTCCAACTTGTATCAGGCAAAGAATGAAAAAGTGTCTTAGGATTTTATTGACTGGAGAAAAGAAAACTTGCAGAATTGAAATTCTCCGTGACAACATTGATTTAATGAAAACAGCCTCACTGATAACAAAATATTTCATTAGAAAAATTCCTGAAAATAGTTAAATTTAATAAGTAGTTGTCTTTATGTTGCCTCCACTTTCCAAACTGCCTCTGTAACCCAGACTCTGAAGTGTCACTGGCCTGAATGAAACAGAACATAAGGGCTACTGCTTCAGTTCAAGACTTGATTGATCTGCTGGAGGCCTTAGCTTTTCCATAAAGCTTCTTTACCCTGCTGTCAATGTGTTAATCCTCATCCTATACTTCTTAGACATGGCAAGTAGCTTTTGATGTATGAGATGCTCTACTGGACTAACCCAAAGATCCACCTAGGTAGTAGTGAACAGCTAAAGAATAATAAGTGACTCTTCCTTTGGCATACCCTTCTTATTATTGGGAAATAGTAATTTAAGAGCTTCCTGAGCTATGGTTTGCACTTAGTATTTGGTAATCTACAATGGATCTAGAGATCCTGAATTTGTCTTGTCCCTCCACTGTGTCATGAGGCAGTAAGTTCTGCAAGCTGGTTTTGGTTTTAATACTTTTTTTTTTTTCACTAAGTATCCCCTGCTTTTTGTTGTTATGGGAAGTATAGGAAATATTTCCTATTCACTTTCTTATTCATCATATCATATGCTTCTTAACTGAAGAGTCAGTCTGGGGTTTTTTTCCTTCTTTGAAAACCAATAGTTCTTGCTACTTGAGATCATCTGATCTCAAAAACAGATGGAAAGGCAACTGCACATGCAATGTGGATGGTATTTGAGTTTATACCATGCAGTACTTGAGAAATTGAGGCAAACTTTGGAAATTTCATTAGTTATATTTTGGGGTTTTCCAAGCTGGAAAAAGGTTTGATCCCCAGAGTTCAACATTTTCATATTTGTGATTGAGTTGTTTAAACAAGAAGAACCCCGTGGCAGGTGAAAAGTACAAAAAAAGATGGTGCTTTAGGTTTATTTGAGGGGAAGGTGGACTGAACTAAAATTGTTGGACAAAGCATAAGAGAAAAGCACACTCAGAAGGGCACTGGTCCTCTTAAACATCTGTCTAGAGGCTTTGAGATCTAAAGGTTGTTTTGACGGAGGATTCCGTTTTATACATAGGGTAGTATAGCTCATTTTGCCAATCCTTGCAAGTGTCAGAAGTTTCAAAAAGAAGCCCCTGAGAGTACTCTGTATTCTAGGAAGTTAGACGGTAAAGTTGTCTTGTCTGTCCAGTCCCACCCTTATAAAACCAGGGCATTTCCATCCCGTAGACATGTACATTTAGCATGATGTACAGTCAGCAGAACCTTAATTTCAGCTGTTAGTTTAGCAAAGTCATGAGGGTTTTTGCTTTAATTCTGGATATTACCACTTTCATTCTTCAGGATTGTCTCCAGACTCTTTGATAGAGAGAATCACAACACTTTAATTTGGAAAGCTGTGAAAGTGTAAGAGAATCAGCACGACTTATGCAGCAGTGGTTTTGGGTGTAAGGAGGCGGATTGAAACAATAACATGGCTGGTGGCAGAAGAAAGCTTAGACTGCTTCTAATACACACATTACTCAGCAGAAGGGCTGTTGCTCTCTCATAAGGTTAAGCCAAAAAAAAAAAGGCAAAATAAATACGTGCTTTAGCACTCATTGGTCTGTGACAGTGTATCTCTTTCATATCCTGTCACAGACTGGTAGGTAGGAAAAAAAGCAGCCCATTGTAAGTTCAGGTGCTGGGTGTCTCTAAAGTATGTGCACACCAATGCATACAGAATCTTTTAGAAGAAGTGAAACATTTTCTCCGAGATTTCTTTTTTAAAGTGACACTTGGTGTTCGTTTACAGTGGAAACAAATGAAATTTTACATCCATCAGTAATTTTATTCCTTAGAATTAAAGAGGTGTCTGTTTCACTTCTATTTTTCCTCACTTTAGTGAAATGTTACAAACTTATGGAACTGTCAAAAGAATAATTTCTTTCAGAAATTGGCATCTGAATATCTAGATTTAAAAATTTTTAAAAAGCTTGACTTAAATGCTTTTCTAGTTTGGAAGCAGTCATGCAATGTTTTTCTTTGTGAAATGGAGCTCTCTGAATGAAGATTCCAATCTGGCCCTTGAATAATTATTTCTAAATATGAGATGACAAGTTAAAATTACAATGTGTCTATAGACCAAAATTAAAACCTTCTACTTTAACCATTCTTGTGTTTATGGCAAGAACTAATATAAGTTCTTTGCAAATTTTTGTTTATTTGTTTTCTGGATTGGAATGGGTTTATTTTATCTTATTCCCTGCTTTAGTTCTTAGAAAGCAAGACTTCTTTAAAGTCAGGTCAAGGTAAGGAATACATAGAAGAAGAAATGAAGTCCTAATCTTTTGTTTTGACACCACGTTGTACTTGATTACTGTGAAAAGATTCATGTCATAAACCAAACAATTAAAGACTTTGGGTAGAAAAGCTTTTGAAGGTGACTGACTTCAAAACTGTGGTATCATCCTCACGTAATTGAAGACATGTCAAAAACAAGGAGCAAAAGACAAACATGCAGGCAAGAAATTGGAAGGTTTTAATTAATATACTTCCCAGTATTTTAAGAATGTAATTAATTAGTCTTTAAGAATTCTTGATTATGCATTTAATTATATTTGATATTTATATTTTATATATATATAATTTGTAATTATTTTCATGCATATAAACTCAGTATTCAGTCTGAAGCAATCTCCAAAATAATGCATTCCTTCAGGTAACTTCTTCACCTCTGGAGTTTCTTTCAGGTTAAGGCACTCAGGGCTAAATTTCATTTGTGTTCATGGCAAACCCATATAAACTATGCTGCCACAGAACTGCAGCAATTTTCACCATAATTCCACATATCATTATTCCAGAAAAACTTATCACTGATGTATCTCCACTTCCTTTTTTCTCTGCTCTGTCTCACTTGCATCACATAAGGGGATGATTATACAATAAACCAGCTGAAAGCCAAAACAATTTGGATGTATTTAAGTGTAGGCAGATCCATTCACCAGTTTAATTTGTAACGTTGCTACTTTTTGGAAAAGGAAGGAATCAGCTATGTTCTTCACAGTAACAGAGCTGAGTTGTTCCAGACTCAACAGAATATGAAACAAGGATGTATGTTGTCATGGATTATAATTATGAAAACTAGGAAGGTGGAGCTTTTTTTAAAACCTCATCTGTTGATGGGAAAAAACCCTAAATAAACCTTACATTCCCCCAGAAATTATGTTCATACATTATTGTCATGTATTAAAAGAAAGAAAAATTAAGAGAAAAACACTTTTTTAAAGAAAAAAGTTGAAAGAGTTATTAAAGGATATTTAACTTTACCTAACACTTAACTGTTTGATTTCAGTTTAAAAAATCTATTTCCCATTAAAGGCATCACTGGTCTCACTCAATATTATGAAAAGCATAGCTTTAAAATAAAAATCTAAATTAACCAGTGATATATGTAGAATCATAGAATGGTTTTCATTCAAAGGAACTTTAAGATCTAGTTCAAAGCCCCCTGCTGTGGGGGTTCCTTCCTACCTTCCTCCCTCCCTCCCTCCCAGGTTGTTCAAAGCCCCATCCATCCTTGAAATCTTGACCACTTCCAGGGATGGGCCATCCACAACTTCTCTGGGCAGCCTGTTCGAGTGCCTCACCACCCTCACAGTAAAGAATTTCTTCCTAATATCTAACCTAAATTTCTAGTCTTTCAGTTTGTACCCATTATTACTTGTCCTGTCACTACAGTTCCTGATGAAGAGTCCCTCTCCAGCTTCCCTGCAGGGCCTTTTCAGATACTGGAAGGTTGCAATGACATTTCCATGCAACTATCTCTTCTCCAGGCTAGAGGGGAAGCCATACGAAGAGTGGCTGAGGTCACTTGGTCTTTTCAGCCTGGAGAGGAGGAGACTGAGGGGAGATCTCATGGCAGTCTACAACTTCCTTACGAGGGGAACAGAGGGGCAGGCATTGATCTCTTCTCTGTTGTGACCAGTGACAGGACTCAAGGGAATGGCCTGGAGTTGTGTCAGGTGAGCTTTAGGTTCAGTATTACTAAAAGTTTCTTCACCCAGGGGGTGGTTGGGCACTGGAACAGGCTCCCCAGGGATTTGGTCACAGCACGAAGCCTGACAGAGTTGAAGAAGCATTTGGACAATGTTCTTGGGCACATGGTGTGACTCTTGGGGATGGTACTGGGCAGGGCCAGGGGTTGGAGTTGAGGGCCCTTCCAACTCAGGAGATTCTATGATAGCCTTCTCAGCCTGTCCTCATAGAGGAGGTGCTCCAGTCCTCTTAGCAGCTTTGCAACCCTCTTCTGAACTTGCTCCAACAGTTCCATGTCCTTACGTTGGGGGCCCCAGAACTGTAGGCAGCACTCCAGGTGGGGTCTCGTGAGAGCAGAGTAGAGTGGGAGAATCACCTCCATCAACCTTTTAGCCAGTCTCTTTTGGCTGCAGCCCAGGATTTCATTGACTTTCTGGGCTGTGGGTGCACACTGCCAGCTCATGTTGAGTTTTTCGTCAACCATCACCCCCAAGTCCTTCTCTCCAGGGCTGCTCTCAATCACTTCTCTGCCCAGCCTGTGGGTGTGCCTGGGATTGCCCTGACCCACATGCAGGACCTTGCAGTTGGCTTTGTTGAACTTCATGAGGTTCACATAGTCCCAGCTCTCCAGCCTGTCCAGGACCCTCTGGATGGCATCTGTTCCCTCCAGCATGTCAACCGCACCACACAGCTCAGTGTCATTGGCAAACTGGCTGAGGGTGCCCTCGGTCCCACTGTCCATGTCACTGACAAGATGTTGAACAGTATTGGCCCAAACACCAACCCCTGAGGGATACCACTCATCACTGATCTCCACGTGGACATCGAGCCATTGACTGCAACTCTTTGCGTGCAGCCATCCTGCCAATTCTTTATTCACTGAGTGATCTGTCCATATATCCGTATCTTGGTGACTGATCAGTAATATAAAAATAGCAAGGAAAAAGCTGCATTTTTGGGTTACTCAAGTAGCAAGGTGTGGAAGATGCAGTCTCATGAGCTACATGACAAAGTACAGCAGTTTGGACACAGTTTACAGGAAATCCCTTTACACATTAGTGCTTTCGATTGCACCTAAATTTGTGCATTTGTTTTAGAGATTAAATTCTGTTCTCTGTAGCACTGCTGTAAAGGTAACAATATCAATTAATTTAGTTTAATTTTCAGTGACTATAGAGATAAGATGAAATCCTGTGCTGAGTATTATGGTGCTGAAGTATTAAAAATGCTATCCAAAATGATCACAAAAGACCTTTTATATGCAAACATATTTTGTAAAGGTATGCTTTAAAATATATTCAAGCTAATCACTAGCTATTTTGAATTTACAGGTAGTACTGAGCATTGCCAACAAGTGACTAGGTTAATTAGCAGCACCTGAAAAAAGGGAAAGTATCTGTTTTTAATGAATATTCTGAATTCAAAATGTTTTTTAAATGTGACTATTTCTAGAAATAGACGGACACTTGACAAGTAATTTGCAGCATAAATTCTTTGGATGCGCTATAGGTATGCAGTAATAATGCTAAGCATAAAGACAAATATACAGGGAAAAAGGAACTCTCACCTGTCCTTCCAGCCAAATTTTAAAGAAAGCAAAATATGCTTTTATATTTCAATGTTACTGTAACTGGGCTATGATAAAATAACTATGATGTTAACTATATATTCTTGGAATTTGGAGACTTGCTTCTAAATAAATTATTTTCTGGAGGCAGGGATCACCAAGGTTATAAATTTGGAAGACCAATGTGCTGGACCTTGGCTGAGCATACCCTGAATTTGAGGACTTCTTTGTGCAAAGAAACTGACTGGCATTACTTCTGTAGAAAAGAGGTTTTGTAAGGCAGTAGGTGTTTCTGAAGGGTAGCTCCCTGCTGGTGATACTGGCCTGTGATGACTGGGTCTCAGTGCAGGCAATCATAAATAATGCTTATAGTGCGATGTGAAGATAATTTTATGTAAATTTTTACATTCTTTTTGTGGTATTACTTTGGATAGCAGGGTTTTTTTGATGGAGAAAGGGCAATAAGGGTAAGATGTTATATATAAAAAACAACTCTTAAGTAAAAAAGTGTTCACAATTACAGTGCGTATTTAAACTGACTTTAGATATGTAAAGACATAGTGGAGGGGAGCGTAGATGCCAGTGTATTACATGCCTAAGTCTTGATTCTCATGCACAGACATTGGTGAATTTGTCTGTTTCATAAACAGAGGTGAGGCAGTCGTTTGTTCTTTACACTATAGAAATAATATGAGATTTATCAGTGAAGTAACTAAGGCAAAAAGAAAGGTTTGGGTTTAAATTGAAATACTTTCTATATAATAAAACCTGTTTGTGAACAGTTACTGTACCACAAACAGCTGCATAGATTGAACATAATGATTTTTAATTTTTTAAAAAATAAAAAGTGGTATTTTGCAGAGTATTTTACAAATTACTTAACGGTTGAAACTGGAGAAATGAGTAAGGGTTTAATATACCATTACGGTATAAAAGTATGAGGAAAATAATCCTCAAGGCATTATTTGGAGAGCAAACTATAATGTGGGATTAGGAAAAGCACTGTAAATAGCAATATCAGATTCACACAGGGACCGGGAAAGGAATAAAAAGCAACTTTTTTGTGAAGTGAAGTGAAGAAAGTGAAGGAGATGGCATGAGAGGTGATTTTATTGTCTTCCCAAGAAAAAAGGAGTAAGTCCAGTAGGTGGGTAAGGATGCAGCAAAAGCCAATACGGTATCCATGTGTGGTGGAAAATACAGAAAAATGTGTCCTGCCTCTGCAAAAAGCACGCGGTAGTTTACTCATAGTATTTTTGTAGTTGTAATAGAAAGCTGGCAGATTGTTTTATATGACATCTGTGGAGAGGGAAAGACTGGAATGCAAATAGAGAAGGACATTTGTGCCTGTAGAAGGTAATTCTTGGTTCCTTTGTTCTTGAGGAGGGATTTTAGCAAGTCCTAGTGCTGTGCCAATTCTGCCTAAGTGGAGATTTCAGCTGTGGTTCTTTTTTAGGAAAAAGCTCTGGCTTTTCACAGACTTTAAAGAGCAGTGGCAAAATCTGCAGTACAAATAGTTCAGGTTGCTTTAATATCTGTGTTGTGACATTAAAGGGCACTATTTTTAAGTGTTTTATCAAGAGTTCAGTGGCTACTTCATGCTACAGCCAGTGTCGAGATGATGCTTTCTGGAGAGAAATAATGTTCAAGAAGAAGTGTTTTGAGTAAAAACTAACCTTTTTCAATGTTTTATTACCTGGTTGTGGAAACTGCATGTATTTTTCCTTATCCTACTTCATTCCAGGTTCCAGGAAATAGAAGATGCTTATGAAGAAGGTTTTTATATCTATATTACTTCAGGAATTCATGTTAACCATGTAATAGGGAAGTTGCTGCTGCCCAGCTTTTAAAAAAAAAAATCTGAATTATTGAAAGATGAGTTTAATTACCTCAACAAAAGCTGCTGTTAATGAAGATGCCATTTTCCAAGCCTAAAATGCTTTGCTTTTTCTGCTTTGTTGTCCTTGCCAAAGTGTGAGGGATTTTGAAATGGGATAACGTGTTTTATTAACCAACATCAGAGTAATCAGATTAATACCTAGTGTCTGTTACTTTTAGTATGCATATATCAACTGATGGTGGATAGGATCAGTAAGTAACAGAGCTTAAGACAGTGCATATTTTCAAGACAACAAAAACCAATCCTAGTCATCAATCCCTTTGATTCAGGAGTTTTAATATCAATGTAATGTGTTAGGTTGAGAAATTAGTGATTTGGTGTTAAAATGTATGTAAACATTAGATGAATTTCAGGAAAATGGTAATTATTGGAAAAGTATCTTCCTGCAAATTACACCAGCAGGAGGTATATGTGTGTTAAAACCAGTGGTACAGTGTAGGCTAGTTTTATTTCTGATTGACATGTTTGAAGAATGAAACTTAGGAAGCCCTGAAAGTTACTGGTGAAACAAGAAAGTCTTTTGAACACATTCCTTATTGCAAAACTTGTACTACTCATGTGCAATGTGTAGGCCTAGTAAAAAAAGCTACTTACATGTGAAGATCATGAACTTATTTGTACATACTCTTGGGTCTTTTTTATTTTTGTTAGGAAGGTACACACTGGATGAATATTGTAGAACCTGTTTTTATGGATAAACTTTAAAACCTTGGAAGTTGGAAGAATCTTTGCCAAGCAGAGTTAACAGTGATCCCACAGCTTTATTTGTACCCCACAGCCTGGTTACGAAAGCAAATGGGCGAGTGTAGTCATGGAAGCTGCAGTGATATTAAATAAGAAATGAGTTTTGATTCAGACTAAAGATGGAGAGATGGAGGAACTTGAGATCCAAAACAGCGATATATCTTTTTCCATCTGGAAAAATAGTTTGTCTACTAATAAATATCTTAAAGAAACAAAATGTCAGAACTAAGAGGCAGCTGTGCAAGCATTGAGGTTGATTATTTAGGGGAAATTTCCATATTATCAGCTTTTCTGGATCAAGTACTGAGAGAAGTCATATTGCAGGCAGAGACCAGGGACACCTGCTCATACAGCACATTCCTCTAGGACACGTTGGAATTGAGGTAAGGAATACAGAAGGAGCCAGCAAATAATGTTGTTCTTAACTATGATGTAGAATTGTTTAGTGTGTTTGTATTTGAAAACAATTCAGCCATGGTCTTGTATCTGGGAGCTTAATTTCTTACTGAAATAAGCTTTCAGTGCAAGGGTGAGAGGAGCCAGGTAGGAGGTTGTAAGTATCATGCCTGCTTGGATGCAATGATTCCAGAGAAAGCTATTGGTGCTATATTTAGAACTAGCATCCCAGGACCTCTAAGAGGAAAAAGAAAGAGACTGCTACTGAATAAGCTTCTAAGAGCTGAGGTCTGTGTCCCGTCTTACTGAGGTTTGGACAGTGCATATTTTCTAGCAGACGATCTACAGTAGCAGACTCTTGTCAGTGCTGCTTCTGCAAGCAATAGGCTGCTGAAAAGCCTTGTTTGGTGTTGGTAGGTGAAACTGGTATTGTAGAATTAAGTGAAATTTGATAAATTGACTACAGCATACCCAATTCACTCTTCAACTGTCCTATGATTTTCTTTTTTCTGCTCCTCTTTCATGTACAATTCCTGTTTCTGAAGTTTGCTTAGGGGTGACAAAGTGTTCTCTAACATTTTGAGTGCAGTTTTGCTGTGACTTACTTCTCTCCTTAAGACACTCTTTTTAGATAAAATACTTTGAATCTTTATCAGTCGTTTGTACTTGAGCACTGTTGAAGGTCCAGTTTCTCCTGCTTTGAAAGCAAGTCTGTAGTCCTGATGCTTAATATTGACAAATTCTTTATCTGCTACTCTGTATTATTCTAGCTGAAGGATAAAGTGACAATGTTTCTGTTGGCTTTATCCTTTAAGTGAAATAGTTGTCAAGCTGTTGAAGCTCTGAGGGAGCTTTAGATTATTGCTACATTTCCCCAAATTATCACACCCAAAATATGGGCATCTTTCACGTTGCCAGAGTTGCCAATAATAAATATACATTTCGGTTTTCTATATATTTTAATTTTGGCAAAGCATTGGTAGCACCAAGTTTCGATCCTTCACTTTTTGTGACTGCAGTAGAGAGATACAAGCAACAGAATTTGGCAAGTGCAGACAAAATATTTACCTCTGGGAAAAAAAATGTCCAGGATTTGCTTCCTGACATGTAGCTTTTACAAATGAATTGAAGATGGGAAGAATTCCCTTTGGCTTTCTGTAGGTGAGTGATGCTGAAATCTTCTAGTAACTAGTAATGATTGAATTTTTAGTAACTTAATAACATAGTCATATTTATGTAATAGCTTTGACTGCCAAAAATGCATATCCTAAATCCAGTGCTAGTGGGTTTTAATAATTTCTTCTGGTTAGGACCTTTTCCATTTAAGATGATAAGCTTATTTGATGCTACTTGTTCTTATTTCAAAAGGAGGAAAATAGTGCATGTTTGGTAAGAACCTATTGATGCAGGTGTTTTTTTATGTTCTATTTGTACAGATATTAACAGGTTTGCAGATATTTTCATTCTCCTTTTGTGCAAAATAGAAAATGTATGTCTGTCTTACCTTAGTGCAAATAAAAGGTTAGAACTGTTGTGAACAGTGAGTTGATGAGAGTAAGATTTTGCAACCATTCTTGCAATAGCTAGGTAACTATAATTAGGGTAAAGCAGTTGATAAATTCTGCCATAGGCTGTAACTTGCATCGCAACTGTTGTAATTATTTCTATGTAAATTGTATCTGATAAGATCTCTTGATGCTGACATTTTAGCATCAATCATCAGTGGTGACTTGTAAGGAAGTAAATCTCAGGCAAACTGTTGATCCAGGGAGTTAATTCTCTAAAGCAAAGTGACTGGGTCACAGGTACTCCCTCCACACCCGTTTCCCTGGTGTCCTCTATGGAAAAGGTTTCTTAGAAAGATCTTTTTTTCTGATTGTGATGTGCATTTTTTAATACATCAGAAAGGAGTTGTGATAGTTTGTTTAATGTAGGTACGAGGTATAAAACTTTCTGAAATGCCTTTTCAGAAAGTGTCTGTGCAGCCAGGCATGGCATGCACCATAGCTGTGATTCCATGGAATCACTGGCATTGATGAGAATGCAGTAATTAAACTATTTTGTCTATTGTCTTTGTTAAGACCATGGAAGGATATAAGTCTGAAAGTTGATAAATAATGAGCTTGGCTGAGGCAATTGTCATTTTATAGGCAACTTGATTAGAAATTTATACAGAGGGTGAATTAAAATGTGAATTATAACCTGCAGGCTACTATATTAATTGAATGTTGTGGATAGCCACAAAGTTAGCTCGTGCATGACTTGTGTCCAGGAATCCTAAAGGAATGGATAGCCTTTGATTGAAATAGAGCTTGGGAAAAAAGAGAAATCTTAATATTTGTTTTAGCACGGCTATTTAATTTTTGAAAGGAGGGTTGAGCTATGCAGTTCTCTTTATTGCACTGCTAGCATGAAGGACCACAGGAAGTGTATTAGCCCTTTGTGGGACTCCTGCTCGTAGACATGAATGTGTTCCAACCTCACTGTACTCCTTGCTTCCTCCAAAGGAGGCTGGGAGTGGCTGTGGGTTGTGAAGCGATGATCCTGTATGAACTCATCCTGCTGGTCCCGATTGCCTGAAGACAGTCGAGTTGGTGAACTCTATATTGGCAGGCCTTGGGCCAGATCAGGTATCATCCCTCATCCCGGAGCTGTCACGAAAGTAACACAAAAGCTGTATCATCTGCTATAGCTAATTTGACAGAAAGGCAATAATCTGCCCACATCTCATCCACATTTATTTTGTACAGCTCTGGCTTCCAGAACAATATATATCTAATACAGCCGTCACCATGGCCAGAGTCCTGCACTGCACAGACACTCTGGTCAGTCATGCCATAAGGATGCAGCAGCTCAGTTTACAGCAATTCATCGACTGTTAATCCAATCAGTCTGTTCTGCTAATCAAATCAGTCAGCTCCAGGAGCATGTGGCAGCAGGCTTATGTGTGCACTCCCAGGCTTGCGTGAATGGAGCAACATGGAGCTGCTGAAGATGAACTCTTGGATTTATGTGATATCATAGTGTAATTTTCTATGATACTGTTTGAACTTAAACCATACAATACTATGATTTTGAAATTCTATGCATATGTGTTAAACTGCTTTTAAAATTTACCTGCTGGTGCTAAGTGCAGTGAGCAATACTCTCAACTGGCCGTAAGTCATACGGTGTATTTTCTAATAAAATATGTACATTGAAGATTTTAGTGCACATTTTACAGACCTTCAGGTGGGTTTTGACATGCTCATCAAATACCTTTTTGAATAACTGTCTTCCCAAAGCTACTTTGAGCGAAACTTGGCACTTGTATGCCAAGTTGTATGCAACTTCTTATTAGTTGTGTTTTTTTAATGTAGAATGCATTTATTTTATTTACAATAAGCATTTGAATACTTCTGCAAGATTTTAATAAATAGAAGATATAATCACTCATAAACTTTGCTGATTGCTTATGGATGATCATTTAGGTCCCATTTGTATGTGAAACAGTTTCCGATTTAAGGAAGGGTGTCTGTTCCCTTGTAGCACATATGTGTGTGTAATGTAAGACTTGCATTTATTACAGCTTTCTGTCTCTGACTTGGGGAATATCTGCAGTAGTAATTTGTTTTAAGTGGAGAAAATTAGTAGAGTGAAGCATTTGGTGCTGTGACCCCCACCCCTACGTATTCTGCTGTGCAGCACTTTTATTTTGGACTAGATTTAGTAGAGCCTCTCAGGATCAAATATCCATGCCACTACACGTATTGAAACTGTTCAGAGGTGTTACTTGCTTGGATCTGTGTACCTCCTTAGGGACAGACAAGAACATGACAGATAACGCCATAGCACTGGTACATTTCCATTTCCAGTTTATGTTTCTCCATGAAGAATCCACATCATGTGTACCAAAACTGGTCTGTGAACAAAACCATTGCACAGTAAGTGGGAATAGTGCAGAGAGAAGGCTTTACTTCTAAATTACACTATTGTTCTGAACCAAAACAGTAATGTAAACATAGCCTTCAGCTAACAGAACAAGTCCTTCTCCTGTATTTTATAGACAACAGATAGAGTATGAAGTCAAATAGATTCTATTCTGTTAACTTTAAATTAGTTGAGCCTGACATGAATGTGAGGACAGAAAGAACATGATGGGAATGCACAATGGATTTATTATAAGCAAGGCAATACTCATTGAATATTTACATACCCGCGTGTTTATTTTGCTCTTTCTGGTTTTTGTTGCCTCCCCACCCCACCCCCGACAGCTGTACCTTTGGTTTAATTTCTTCAAATGTTCTGTTAAATTAAAGTATGTTCTTTATATATATATATATATATAAAAATTACACATATACAAACTCAGAGATTATGCCTTATAGAGAGTTTAGAAATGTGCCCAAATTATAGTGCTTTAGATTAAGAATGTTCTTTTGAATTTCATGCTTACTTTTATTGACCTGAAGATCTGTCGTCAGGGATTAAGCATGGATGTCCTTTTTCTGACAAAGAGGTTACTGGACCAGTCCAGCCCATAGGTGTTTGTTGTCCTGTGCTGAAAGTTGCAGTCCTCTTAGATGTGTCAGAAAATACCGCATATGTGGCTGCTCTTCAAACCAGTTATTTCAGGATGCCTACATTAGCTCAGGTATTCTTAATATCTAAACCAGGTCACTTTGACAGAACTACATTAGGGAATAATTACAGAAGTTGTGCTGACAGATGGGGAGGAGCTGCTGTCTCTGAGCACAGGACAGGGAGGAGTAGTTGCAGTGTTGCCATTTTCACCTGGCACAGCTGTAGCCAGACAGCGCTTTAGCCTGCTTGTTCTAATCTTGTTCTTGTTTGTTTGTTTGAGGGATTTTTTTAAGTGTAAGTGCAGTATACTTTGCTAATAAAAGCAATGAAAATCTCCAGGGAGGGAAAGCAAGTGTGAACCAATTTTACCACATTTATGGAAGGAATGGAAATTTACCATTTTACAGATGGGAAATCTCAGGTATGGTTGTGGTGTGTGGGATTATAATTTGTGGATTTCATTGTTGGATTATGCCTCTGAACAGCTCGTTGTTTTTCTGTCAGTTCTTCTGCTGGCTGAGTTTTTGAGTGTCATTGTTCAGTACCCCCCACGTGGGGAAAGTGATAGCTTAGGATGCTAAAATAAACTAGGAGATGTTATTTTTTTTGCCACCCAGGTAGTTTGCCTGATAACTTTCCCTCACACCTGTTTTATCTTTTCTTTTTTAATATTATTTTCCATTTTGTTTTGATTCTTCTACAACACTTGAAAACTAACCATTGATGGCAAATCTTGCAGTACAGAACCTTTTAATTACTAAAAATAAATACTGCCCCATGGCAAAAGGCATGAGACGCTATAGAAATGGTAGTTGTCACAAAGTAGTTGTTGCCAGCATTTCTAGTGTGATTATGGCAAAGGATGTAGTTTTGCTCCCAGTTCTGGATGAGAAACACTTATGTAGCTGTTATCACCAGCAAAAGATTGGGGCAGAATATTCCTGAGCAGTTTTTCAAGTGCCTCTGGAGGAGTCAGACTAACCAAACTTAGGCAATCCAAAAAAAGCAGTCCCTCACTAAAGCTCCAAAGCTGCATGATAAATTGTGTATCACAGGTTAATTGCTATAATTTTTATGTTGTAAAGAAAACAAAAAGTGTATTCAAGAAAAAATAAAGGGTTAGGAAAAAAATTCTTTTTAAGCAAAAAGAGCGATGTCAAAGTAGGTTTTGTTGCAGGCTTGGACAATACAGCTAAATATAACTGTTTTCTTCATGCATTTCTGCTTGCTCCATAAATCATCAGGTTAAGAATGGATTTTTGCATCTCCTGTTCTAGAGTTCATCTGTCATCTCTGCAAGGTGTCTGGTTTTTTGGATGAGAGGGATGGCTTCCTACTTGAAAAGGGCATGTCCTTAATGGGTAGCCTTTCAGTATTGAAAGACAGGAGTAGAACTTTGTGCCCAGTAATTAATGCTGTTTGTTACAAAGATTTCCTACTAGAAAACAAAAATACATTGCTAGTAGTAGAGATCTTTCTCTGAGAATCATGTTTTTTAAATCTGTTTTAGAAGGTTGAGAGAGGCAGAGAGGATAAGCAAGACTGTAGCAATAACTGCTTTTTGGACAAGATAGGAAGTTTGATTCATGAGTTTCTTCTTAGTTTTTAATTTAACATTTCTGACTTAATATTTGAAGGTCTTTTTACTCAGTCGCTACTAAAAAAAATTGAAGGCATGTTTCTCCATAGTGACTTTCTTATTTGGTGTTGGATTTTCTTTTAAGATGTTCTTAAATAGTTTCATGGAAAAACAAGTTTCATTTTTCTAGCTGCATGTTTTTTGAAGTCCAGTAACTTTACAAAAAAGTTAAATAACCAGAGTAAAAATAGTTTTAATGTATTTTAAGTTTTAAAATAAAATTTGGACAATTTATATTGCATTTCTCTCTATAAAATGTATTAAATTGTACAACTAATTAACAGGACAAAGGTGGAGCTTGTTTGTATTTGGTTTTTATGTGTGTGTTTTTGATTTGGTTTTTAAGACCTATGCAGACAGAGCCGTGCAGCATCCTAATGACATTACAGGATAGTACAACACCTGCAGGGTGTTGCATTTGTAGGGAATGTACTTATAATGCTGCTGAGATTATAATAGTAGTAATCATTTAAGCTCACTGTTGAAAACCGTGGAGTACCTTATGATAGCATGCCACATGTAAAATTGAGATGCACTCTTAAGAGAATCTGTTGTCAGCAGTCATGTGATTGGGTCATGAATCATATACCATATATGTACACCATTTATATGTGCACCATACGTACTTGTATTTTCCTCCTGTCCTTCTAAACTGTTCTGTAGACATTCCATTTGGTTAATGCCACTCCAGTAAATGTCACTCTTTCTTCAGAGGTTCTTCTAGGTAGGTGTGATCTTGGCTTTTATGCATGGTCTTTGTTTGCAAAGGGCTGGGAGTTAAATTAATAAGTAATAGTCACAAACGCCAACCACCCTGCCTTTTTTTTTCTTTTTAGTACAACAAAGAAAAGAGTGATGGGTAAGAAAGCTGTATCAGTCCCATAACTGAAATGAAGTGGGATGGAGGATTTAGATTTACCAGGAGAATCGGCTTGAGTAGGAAAAATGAAATAAAAAGGGGAAATCCTAAGACTAGCCTTGCACTTATATATCTTTTTTGTAAAAGAATTCTCTTTCCACAGGATTAGCATGATTGGCATGAGTTTTGGTCCGAGGCATGAGCCTCTGTCCCTGCAGCTGCTGCTGTCTGCCCTGTCTGCTTTACCCCAGTGCCTGAATTCCTCCAGCCTGTGGGTCCCACATGCAGTTGTAGCATGTGCATGCTTAATACTTGTGACGTAAATATCATCTCTATTTGCAGATAAGCGAGGCATGGTAATTCGTTCAACTATGAGTATCAAAGGCTTTGGCCAAAACAAGTTCTCTGTTTTCACAAGAAGCCTCTCAAAAAAATTGTCTGTAATTGCCCCAGTTCCTAAGCTGTTCCATATTGTCCCTGATAGCTAAAGGTTAGCTCACTTTAAGTGAGAGATTCTCACATATGCCTTATGCTAAGCAAGCAAATTATTCAAACAATATCAAATTGATAAGTTTGGTAAGATAAACACACTGTATTTATATAGCATATTTTAACATGACCTCTATATTTGGAGAGGGAAATTCTGTCCACATTGAAGTTGATGCAAGAACTTCACTGAGGCCAGTGCTGATTGTCAATTTTAATATATCATATTGAGGTTCTTGTGCATGCAAAATACTTAGCGAAGAACAATTTTGGTATTCTAGAACACGTTTTTGAGATAAAAGTAACAATCTGTAGATTAAAGAGAGGAATTTCCAGTCAGCAGTGAAAGACTGTAAGCTATAGAGTTACAGTACAGAATTGCAGAACTACAAGAATATTTTAAAATCTGTCTACACTTAACATTATTTACATGCAAGTTACTTTCTTGAATTGTATATCTGCCCACGTCTAATGTTTATTTTTCCTTTTTAACAGGTAGAGAGAATTGTTGACAAGAGGAAAAACAAGAAGGGAAAAACAGAGTATTTGGTGCGATGGAAAGGATACGACAGTGAAGATGATACTTGGGAGCCAGAACAGCACCTTGTTAATTGTGAGGAATATATACATGAATTTAACAGACGCCACAATGAAAAGCAGAAAGAAAGCACATTAACCAGGACAAACAGGACCTCTCCAAATAATGCCAGAAAACAAATTTCTAGATCTACCAATAGTTCTTTTTCAAAGACATCTTCTAAATCTTTAGTTATGAGTAAAGAACATGAGTCAAAAAATAATCAACTTTTTTCTGCCACACAGAAATTCCGGAAAAACAATTCACCGTCTCTTTCTGGACGTAAAAATATGGACCTTGCAAAATCAGGTATTAAAATCCTAGTGCCCAAAAGCCCAATTAAGAGCCGGACAACAGTTGATGGGTTCCAGAACGAAAGCCCAGATAAAATGGACCATATAGAGCAGGATCAAGATGACTCTGTAGCACCAGAAGTAGCAGCAGAAAAACCTGTGGGAGCTTTATTAGGACCTGGTGCAGAGCGTGCTAGGATGGGGAGCCGACCAAGGATACATCCACTAGTGCCACAATTGCCAGTGCCAGTAACAGCCACAATTGCATCAGCATTAACAATAAATGGAAAAGGTAGGTGTACAACTCGGTCATCCTTGTGCTGATTTTTCATTTGACTGGGGCGTTTTTTGCTGTTGAGATGCAAACAAATTACCCACTCTGTTTCAGCCATGCTAAATCAAGTCTGGAGAACTTCACTTTATTTTACATAACTGTATGACTACAAAGCCATTTTGAATTTTGCCAGCTTTTGGTTTCCTCTCAGAGATTCATTGGTATTTGTGTTTGCAGAATCACCATAAGATACATCTGTGTTTGCCTTGACATTGTGTGGTACACATATTTAGTGTACCATTTCCAGATATTACATCATTGCTTTAAGTTTATTTAAATAGGTCAAATTTGGTATGAATATTAGAAACATTAATTATGGGAACAGATGAATGGTGTGAGCAGGGATTCTTCATAACAGTTTACATATCTATTTTGTTAGAAATATTGCCTGGGAAGAAAAAAAAACCTGTGAGAATGATGTTGCTTAAAAAACAAAGTGAATAAGCTTTGTTTCAGTGAAAATTTGAGCCAGTTGTGGAGATAGATATGCCTTCTGCCTGGATTGAAATTTGTCTTCATTATATTTTATCAATATTTTGTTGTTTATATCTCATTTGATGTTGAGCACTTATTTAGGAGTGATGTCTGGCTTGCTTATATCTCAGTAGATGACAGCTAATTCAATTTGTACTGTAAAATCTGTGACACCAAAGAAATCAAACCACTTTTCTGGGAGGGAGCTGTTTGTTCCCTCATCCAGCCGAGACCCTTGTTTAAGACTTCATGGTCCTCATTATTATGCCCCAAGCCTTTGTGCTTCCCTGACAGACCCAGGTAGTTGTGTGGTCATGAATGTTCTCATAGGCATGCTTTTGAGGCTAAATGTTCAAGTTTAAATTTTCAAGTAAAGACTGTGTCCTCAAATAAAATACAGCAGGACAAATCTGCAGGTATGCTATTGATGATGGCTTGCTGGAAAAATTGCTTGAAATTTTTAGAGGACTGGGCCTGCCAAAAAACCACACTTAGAGATGCTATATAGGGAAAAAAATGCACTAAAGGCTTGGTGAGAGATTGTGTTGGGTACCCCACTGTTGCTTGTATTGAGATTTTCTGGAAAAACTGCTGCAGCCAGAGAGGTTGAGAAGCGGTGGACAAGGGAGGAGTGTGTTCCTGGAGCTGCGGTGTCAGGTCATGGACCAACCCATTTTGCTGCAGATGAACTAGGTAACCATGGCAATGCACACACGGATGCCAGGAATATCTCTTGCTTTGCATGGGCTAAAGAAGGAATGTAAATCTCAGAGGATGTAAACAAAGCTGAAGGAGAAGATGCAGGAGATGCCAGGATGTGAGTTCTCTGAGTAGGTGAGGTAGAGGAGTGTGTTTTCAAATGGGATGCTGTTGTGGTCATTAAATAGGCATTTTGGAGTATGGTGGGGTTCCTAATGAACTGATTGATAACTTCTGCCTTTGGCATCCTGGTTTTTTGCCTCTGGGATGTGAAGGACCTTCTTGGGTAGATCAGATTAAATCATTCCCACCAACCTTTCACTCTGGTAATAGTGGTACAGCAAGGGCCCAGTTACAGGGTATCAAAGGGAAGTGAAAAGACCTGCACAGAAAAGGTAGTGACACAGAAGGTAGTAGCTGAGATACATTTCTCTGTTTCACTGAAGTGTTAAAATTTCCTCAGCTGCCATCACCTCCTTCAACTCTTCCTAGGAATTTGCCTGGACAGCTAACAATGACAGCTATTGACTGACAGCTATTGGCAATACAAGGGTTTTCTCACACTTACGTGTTCACGAGAGCTTAAGGTGTAGCTCAGAAAAGGAGAGCCAAGGAGATAGTCACAATACGTGGTTGATGAAACATACACAATATGTTGCACCTTCTGTCTGCTGCTGGAGGCATATTGGTGCATTAACTGAGGCTTTCCCTCTCTGCCCTGATACACCACTGCCAGTCCCCAAGCTGAGTGGTGCAATCTGCTGGGAAATCGATGCTAAATATCCAAATTCATTAGTGTTTTGTTTTGTTCACCTGTAACCCATTTGGGGGTAACATTCCAATCATGCGGTATTTCTGTGATTATAAAACTTGGAAACAAAGTTACAAAAGAAAAATACTTCGCATTTATATCTGACATCAGTGTCTCTTCCTAGCTTTTCAGGATCTTTGATAGATATCTTCGTCATGGAAGCCCAGGCTCCAACTCAGCCATTATGCATAGCCTGAGTGGACCTTTATTTAGGGAGAAGCCAAGAGAGCCAGCCCTGTCTCCTAGAGCTCACCTGGCCTTGGGGCTTCCTGGGCTGACACATTCTCTGTCTCTTCATTAAAGATGCACTCTTCTCCTTGCTGTTGTTATTTTTAACTTCACACTGCTATTCATTAAAATTGTAGTGAATGGGTGCTTCCCTCCCCTGCACGGGGCTGTTGCAGTTCAGGATCCTGTTTTGCTCCTTACTCAGGACATTCCTTCTGTCTTAAATGGACACTTCATCACATTTTCAACACAAGCTTGGGAATCATATATCTAGAGGGGTGTCCATTGCACAGAAATGCATCTTCGTATGCACCAGATCTGACATATTAATAATATATATGATAGATCTGGCATTTGGAGCACTCTTTCCAAACTTCCCACCTCATCCACATACACCTTCTATTAATTTTAAGAATTCCTACTACCACGTGGAGGATGCTGTCAGGAAGACAAAAGCACATTTTGAAAAATAACTTTTTACTTGAGCTGGCTTGGGAATTTTTTATCAAGATATTTTTGTTGGTAAACTGAGTTATTCAAAACAGAAATTACTAATTGTAAAGCATAATTTTGAAAGATTCTAGAAAAATACATATTACACTTTGAAAAAATTTTAGGCAACTTTTAAAATTAAAGCTGAATTATATTTTTTAAAAATAATATTTGAAAAATAATTTAAAATTTTAATATGAAAACAGTGTTCCTAATTTTGAGACTATTGCTATGACTGTTTCTGAAGAATGTGGCTCGGGTCGATTTCTGAATCCTAGCTCAGGATGGTGAAACTCCTCAGTGTTTAGCCTGTTGTTTGTTTGTTTTCCCCAGCCTTGGTTTTTTGGGTTTTTTTAAAGTTTAATTTATAAGAGAAGTGCACACCAAAAATCCCAGAAACTTGTATGCATATGAAAATCCCATGACAGCAATTACTAGGAAATATTAGTATTATTGTAGCACCTAGTCCTGCTTTTCCTGAGACAAACTTCAATGATGGAGTTTATGTTCCAAAGATCTTACAGTCTCAGAAAAGGCAATCAGCAAACACCTGTATAAGTATACAGGGATACCAGGGGAATAAAATAACACTAATGTTCACTCTGGGAAGTGGTCTCAGCACACTAAAATCAAGCTGGTATCAAAACTGTATTTTTTAATGAAGAATACCATCATATTGAATATTCATATTTTAAAGGCTTGGCCTTGAAAACTGAGTCCATGGAGTAATACACTATTTACAATGGTAAGAAGGGTGATGTATGGAAGAAGTGAGAAAAGATCACTAAATTGAACATTGCTGTGGTTCTAGTGTTTTGAAATACTTGGTGATCATCAGCTGTTAGTAAAAGCTAATAAAAGCAATCCTGAAATGGACGAACAAAATGGAAGGACAACACCAAAGAAAATGAAATGTTGTGGAAAAGATGTTAATGGCACCTACAAGTAAGGCATATTACTCAGAACTAGGCAATACAAAAAGTGGCCTAGTGTCTAACATTAAGTTCTGATACCTTAAAAGTTTCTGAAAGCTTCCTTCATCAAAGCGGTATTAAAAAGTAGCTTTGAAATCTTATTGCAAATGGTTTCAGCATAGCACAGTCATAATACCCAGGCAAGTCCTATTTAATAGAGTACACAAGAAGAGAAACTGTGAAGGGAATCTAATGTGTCAGTCACACAGGGCTGGAGAGTTGTCTTGCAATTTTAGAAAGGACCATAAGCCAGGGGAATAGCATTTCTTGGCAAATTCTGGTATTTGTTATTCTGGGTAACCCTTGCTACAGTTTTAGTCAGCTAGCAATGTCCAACATGGGGATGTAATTGAGAAAAAATGCCAGGAGAAGGAAGATGTGGGGCAGAAAGGCATGCAGAGCTCAAAGTATGAATTGAACATCTAGCTGCATATGTTGTTATAATTAGAGTAAGGCAGGCTGGTGCTGGTGTACGGGAAGAGAAGAAATACAAGAAAAGCAGTGAATTACATCACTTGTTAGACAGACGAGCACCACCAGTGTGCACGGTGGCATTAGCATCTCCCTCCTTGCACATATTAGTTCAGACGAATAACTTGCAGGAGCAGCAGGCTGACAATACAAAGATGCTTGCAGTGTATCACCCTACAAGGAAAAGGGTGTCTGCTGATTATTTTAGTTGGATAATGGTCCTGATTTAATCTCAAAACAATGGTATTGTCAGCAAAAGAAAAGCCAGGCATCAGAAAAAAAAAAAAAGAAAAAAAGACTGAACTTAAGTTCTGTTTGTTACCTGTTCTCTCCTTTCCCCAAAGCAGCTTATGAGATTAAAACCCACAGATTTGGAAAACCAAAAATCCAGTCAAATACCAAAGGAAAATAGTGTCTGTTTGATTAAGTGTGTGATAGCTTTAGTCTCAACAGGAATCAAGCAAGTGTAGAAGGGATTATGGAGGCCAGTGGAACTGTGGAGAAACATGTTCTCGATGCAATACCAAGCCCAGCTCAAAGGAGTTCAGTCCCTCACTGTTCCTTACGGTGAGGGGAGCTACCACATTTCCCTCCCAAATTCTCCCAGTTCCTTTTTTACCTCTCCTAGTACGTGCCTAGGTGTTGGATTCCATATGAGGATTGGTCCACTGTCACCAGCAAAACCAGCCAACCTCCAGAGTCCCATGGGAAGAGCACAGCAGTTGACAAAGCTGTGCACCGCATAGTTGTCCAGATGCACCACAAGTCATGCATGTAACCCTCTCAGAAACCAAAATAAGAGGAGAGTTGAAGAAGTTCATTGCTGTGTGAATTTAGAGTGGACAGTACAACAAAAGAAAAGTTGGGATGATGTGTTACAGTTTGTTTTTATTTCTTTTTAGCATCCTGAAAGGACAGAAGCAGCTTTGAGCCCTCCTTTTGTTTGTTGGGGGATTTTTTTGTTAAAGCAGTAAAATGTGATTCAAAAAAAAAGGCCCTAAGAGACGAACTTCCTTTTTCAGTGTGTTTGTACGTTGCACTTGGATGGTGGCTTGATCTCTGCTGAGTGATCTGGAAAGCAACCAAGTATTTTATTAGTGCAAACAAAAGGCTATGAAATGGGTTAAAGTCCTCTGCAAAGCCCTCTTAACTTCTAAAATTACTGGTTAAACTCCTTTTTCAAATGCAGCAGTGTGTAATTTTCTATCTTCAGCTGTGTATCCATTTAGCAAATCACTAAGAGTAAAGAGCAAAGCAGTTTTCATTTAATCAAACTTAAAAACACCTTTGGCTTATTTTTTTTCTCCAGAAGTTGAATTTCATTTCGATTTTATTCAGAATTCACGTTATTATGTCCGTTATGCACCGTATTGCAACATTTTAACCTGCATCAATTTTTCCTTCTGTGTTACAAGGTAATTTTCAAGTTCTTCAGCTTCTTTACTCTTAAGTAAATATAATCTGAATTGTTGCCAGTTTCTTGTTTATCTGTATTTCCTGGCATAATATAAATGCAGAAGTTTTAAGCAATATGGTAGACTGAATGGTCTATGTCCTGTGGAAAATTGATCTGTTACTTTTGTCTCCCCTCTGCCCTGTTGCTTGTGCAGTTTATAGTACACATTATTGTTACTTTACATGGAGCTCCAGGGTTGAGAACTTAGTGTGAAAATCTCTCATCTTCAGGACCATACTGGTTTATGTCAACAGATTATCATAATGATAATAAGGGTCTAAGTGCAGGGTTTGCTTTAGTTTTAAGGCTGTTTTCCTGAGAAACATAAGGCATAACTGACTGGTTTCTTTCCATTTTTGCCTTCTGCCATCCTCCACTACACAGAACAAACATGCCTCAGTTGGATGCTACATTGGTGCAGACTTTTAATACAGTTAAGCTAGTGTATATTGTAGTGACTTTGAAAAGAGTGATCCCTTTTCTGTTCTCGTTTCCTCAATCCCAGTTTTGGGATATATATATATATATGGTTTACCATATACATATATGTGGCCTAACCAACTGCTCCTTTAAGGGCAGGCTTATTTTTATCAGCCTTCTGGAAGTGACATTGAGGGGGAGAGGATGTGTCCCTGGAGAGGGAGACAGACACATACATTTTTCCTTTTTTTTTGTTCTATCCCCGAAAAACCTTTAAAGGAAACTCTGGATCAAACATATTTTTTAAAAGAAGAACAAGGTAAGAAATTTCTGAATAAACTCTCAGTTTGGACATAAAAACCTCTGCCTAAGTTGCTAGAAAAACTCGTCTGTTGTTTTCACTGGAATCTGTATTACACCTGCAGGCCCACAGGTAAACATAAAGCTCATAGCTGTGCAGTTCCTCTGATGTTCCATTAGGTTATGCAGACTGAGGATCTAGAGTCTAAATCTCTCTTGACTGTCTGCTCAGATGGGACCAACAATGATCAGCCATTGCGTTCTCCTACAACACATGAGCCAACATGAGACAGAAGTAAATTCTGAGGACAGGTTTGTCATACCTGCTGTGTCAAAACTTAGGAAAGATGAAGTACAATGAAGCAGAGGCGCCGTTTACGAGGTGCACTTTCAACCTACTTTGCATATGTCTGTACAGAGAAAGTGTGTTGAAGATCAGACTGAATGATAGAACAAAAGTGGTGAGCTAGATACTTTTTTTTTATCCAACATTGTCAAAATTGTAGAACTTCAGAGGAGCTTTTGATAATACAGCAGAAATGTGAAGCGCAATCAGAAATACTCACGCAGTGCCTTTTGCAGTTGTGCTTGGTAGAGTAACCAGCAACTTTTTTCTCTCTTGCTGTTTCAATTTTTGAAAATGTTTCATCACCCATCTCTGTTAAAGCTGTGAAGTGGATAGAATGCATGTTTGCTAAGGCAGCTGTCATTATGAATCTGTGTTCTCTTGAAAAGAAGATTAATCTTAATAGTTTGATGCAAAAATCCATTAAAAAAACTGGACTAAAACAACTGTAATGTGGTTTGTGGAAGATTTGCCTGGATCACATTTTCTACATAAAATAAAGTCAACAAAACATCCTCACTGGGAGACTGTTACAGGTGGGAGAAAATATCGTACAATTAAGAAAAAACTCTGAAATAATTTGTTTACATGAGTGCTTGCGAAAGAGAGAAAATAGTTACGTTTAAGAAGATGCAAAACTAAGATTCAAAACCAAATTTTTTTAAGGCTAGCTGCTGAAATAACAGCTGGATACAGTCTTGAACGTTACAGGTGTTCGTAAAAACATCTTCTTTTTTAGGTATACATATATATATTGCCCTGGAATAACTCCATTTCCTACCCAACCAGAAAAGTTTTGTACTCAAACTGGCATAACCATGATCCAAAACTGCTGCAGTGAGCTACTGATAATAATACAATGAAGTACTGTTATTTAAAAGAAAATAAATACAGAAGCCATACATTTGTAATACTGTATGCTTTTTTTCAAAACAAAAATATGTAAATTATCTGCTCTACTTACCATTTATATTGTAAACTTTTTTAAGAACACACACTGAAATGCATTAGGCCACAAATTATCAAACAGCTAATTCTTCTCTAGTAACTCTTTTCTTAATTTTGCATTTTTAAAATGCATAAAAAAGCTTTTGGTTTTTAGTAAGTATTTGTAATTTAAAATGCTTTAAAGTTTATTATGTTTTAAGTGCCTCTAAGAAACAAGGGCAAATCGTAAACAGTTGTACTTTGAACTATAATATTCTAAATTTAAACACATTTGAAAACTGGGAAGTTCTAAAATCTAATGTGGAAGAAGAGGAAAGAGAGCATCATACTATTGTATTAAGAGTTCTTTGAACATCTCAGTGAAACATGGATAAAGAAATACAGACTGTCATCTATTTTCTTTGAAAAATATTCCTTGAACGAGGCAACTAAAGAAAGTAAGTTGTGCTTCAAAAGACTGCTAAGAAACTGACTGGAAAGATGAAAAACAGAGTAGTCTTAGTGGTTCGTTGTGGTTATGTCAGATGGTTGACACTGGGATCTGTGCTTATTTATTATCTGTGCTTATTAGTAATCTCTTTAAAAAAAAAATTGCAGTGAGCAGCAAAGGTACAAAACTTACAAAGAAACACTTTATTACTTAAGATACAAGAAAACAGAAACTTCAGAGAGATGTATCTAAAGCAGGAGGCTAAGTGAAGTGATGAACAGCAGGAAGGTGACTTGAACTGATCATTTTTCTTGCTAGCTCCTAAACAGAATTTTTAGTCTGGGATGCAGACAGAAATGCCTAAACACTGCTAAGGGCAACTCCAAGAAGACTTAGCCTAATATTGGACTAAAGAAGCTCTCAAGGTTTCTCTGTCACAGAGATTTGTTATTACTCTTCAGTCATGATGGTGTGTAATGAACCTGTAGATAACATGTTGGCTGGCGCAGTGTCTTCCATGCCTTAGCACTGCTGTCCCTTGGATTTCAGCTTGGAGTTCCATATGGGTTTTAAGACGGACTAGAATGAGAGGGAGTGGAGTAACTGGCTGACAAGGCCCCCATGAGAGGTGTCCAAGTGTACTTCCAATGCATACACAGTTGGAGAATCTGGGCCAAGCCGTTGAGGAAAGCTGGTACAACGGGAACAAAGAGAGTATTAAGTAATTTGTTCAAAAATCATGTATCTAAAGGGAGTATAGAAAAGTTTTAGAGAAGAAACGAATTATAGACATGATGAAATAATGACTGATGTAGTTGGAAATTTCTGTTCTGGAATTGAATGAATAAAACAGGGGGACATCTAGAGAAATCAAAGGGTGTCAAATTCAAAAGAGAAATATGATGCTTTAGTTATAGCTTCCATTTAGTCCTGAGAAGTGTTTGCTAAAACATATATGAGTCGAAAAGATAGAGGTAATGGCCATTTAAAAAAAATTTATGAGGATAATGGGAATATACAGTATTTATAGGAATGATATAGTTTTATAAAGAATGTAAGTTCTCTTTCCTCAGAAGTAAGGAAATGTTTTGTGACATACCTGAAAATTGTAATTCAGTCATTTTTCTACATTGTTAGCCACTATTATTTATGGAATAATTCTCTGAACTATTATTTATAGAATTACCTTTATACTGTGCAGATGTTCAGAGATTGAAAGCATTGCCCTGCTAGGATATTGGGATAGGCATTGGAAAAGCAGTGAGAAGGTAGAGGTCTGGTCTAGTTCCTGCTGAGGTCCTTCTGAAGCACCCTTTCTTTAAAATAATTGCTTATAGAACTGTATAAAACCATCATTTTAGAAAAAAAAATTAAAGTTCTGATGCTTTAAATAAAGAATACTAATTGTTATTCATCCTCTATTCGTTTGGTATAGTCAGCTCAAAACCCTGTCCAGTATAAACAGAGTTGTTGTATTGTATTCTTCTTTCATCCACTGGTTTTCTGGACAGATTTCAAATTCAGTGGGCACTTTTGAGAAATACAGGAATGAGTTGAAAACAGCCGTAAATGCAAAGCTAACGCTTATTTTACTGGACATAACATTTTATTGACAGAGCTAATTTAAAAACAATTTTCAGCAAACTGAAAGAATATCCTGCCAGGGCTTCTCTTAAAGTTGGTGAATGTGTGAAGATGTATTTGTGGCAGTGGAGAGTAACACCCTTTCACCAAAAGACTTCAAAGATAGTGGTTTTTTTCTTATATTGGTACAAGCATGCAAACTCAATATGGTAATAAAGGGTATTTCAGACAATTTACTATGTGGTTTGTGATTTTCTGTTTCAATTACTGAATAGAAAGGATGAGAGATTATTCTGTGTTCTTTAGACAATCATCTGTTTTTACCTTCTGTGCATGGGTAGGCAATTAGCTTGAAAACCTGTTTTAAATATTAGAAAGTTTATACAACACACAAGTTACATCTTTGATTGCTATTATCAAAAGCTAGTGGGACATTTTGTTTTCTTGTTTCTTTGCACATGCTTTTTGTTCCATTAGCTTTATTGGATCCTGTATAGTCAGTCAGGTTGAGGAGGTGTTTTTACAAATGATCTTTCTGAGCACAGACAATGGAGCAGTGAAAAAACCTTTTTAAATAGGTGAGAGGAACAAAAAAGGAAATCACAACATTTCTTATTCCGTGTCCTTGTAGGAAGTGGAAAGTTTTCCATTGAAAAAATGGTATAAAGTAAACAAATGAGAAATCTTACCATTAATAAGAAGTATGTTTTATGTAATAACTGTACAGCAAGAGAATGGGTTTTCTCAAATGATCATATAGTACCAGATAGTAATGATAGTAAGTGGAGGGCTTGCCCAAACTATGGGTCAGGAGCCAGGACCTATTCTAGAAGAAATACTCTGAAATTAGGGCTTTCTGAACTTGATTTAGTTTCTGCTCTTAAGAATCAGAGGAAATGTTTATTTCAAGAATTTTCTTTCTCTTTCTGGAATGCTAGATTCAATAATCCTTTAGATGCTCTAAAGAAAAAGTAACAAGTGTATTATGTTTAATCAGCTTTGAAAGCAACGGGTAAAATTATTCAAGTATGAGTACCCTTAAGACACATAAAAAATCAATGCTATGCATTTTGGTTTTCTTCAAATTGGTGGTTTAGATACCTGTTACATTTATTGACCTCATGGAGAAACGCTGATGCTTTGCATTCAGATTTCTTTTTGCATTTCCAAATACAGATGTAACTAGCTAACATTACAGATTGAGCACTAAGTCTTCTGAGAAACTAATAGAAGCCAAAACAATCAGTATTGCTCACTGATCCTCATTTTTCAGCTTGCTGTGAAGCTTTGAGGAAGAAAACAGACTTCTTACAATATGTTAAGATATTTTTCTTTGAAATGTCATTTTATAATTTAGTAAGGTGTATTAGTGGAGTAGTGATTGTACGTGTTAAGGAGTAGTCCATTCGCTATTAGATGTTTTAGGCATGTCAGTAAAACACAATTTTAAAAAACAATAATAAACCTTGGATTCTTTTGAAGTAAAGTGTAATACGAAGAAATTATTACCGCACTGTTGTGTATTATAAATTACAAACCTAATAGGCTGCTGTAGTACAAATAGGACAAATACTTACATATGTTTAGGTTAAAAAGGGTGGGAGTAATAATAAATAAAATTTATTTCAGGATAAACCTGTATAAAAGTCAATGGGTCTGTAGTTGACCTGATATTAACATCTCTCTACTTTTCCTTTTGCGATTTTGTCTAATCTTTTAGTACTTAGCCAGTGTCAGCATTAGCTATACTGTGATCTTCTAACAACTTAGTCAAACTCGATGATCACATTTTCAAATGATTCATTCTTTTATGTGTTGGGCTGTTTTAATATAGTTACATTTTATCCTGTCTTTCTCCTATAACTACTACATACATATACTCTTTGGATAGGCCTCTCTGAAGGCCTCTTACTCTTTGAAGACTAATAAGAAAAATCCATTATGCTGTGGAAGTTTTAGATTCTGCCTCTGCACAGAAGTGAGTTGGGCAGCACTGTGTCAGGGTTAGGGAAGGCCGTAGGGGAGGCTGTTGAAATGTTTGGATGAAAACTGAGATACTCTGGCATCCCTGGCAATCCTGGAGGTTCAGGAGGATTTCTGTTGGTTGCAGGGTGATATGAACTGTTATATGATCGTTGTGTGCTTTTACAGACCTTGTTTATAGGTCAGCAAGTTCCCTGGTATGTGTCCAGTTTTCACAGATACTCTTGTAATTCTGCTCTGATTGTACTGTGGCTTCCTTTAGAAGTAAAATGTTTTTGTAGAGGGTGAGATTAGGTAGGCAGATTGGTTTGGTGTTATTTCATTTTTTTTAATTTAGATTTTGCAGAAATTGCTGTGAAATCCTAGAACTGCTCTACCTAGTGTTTGTTGTACCTCAGATCAGTCTCGTTTGCATCTGCTAAATACTGTGAAATGACTGTCTTGAAAAAATCAGCAAACTAAATACAGTACTGCTTTGTAGTATCTCTGCTACTGATAGCCTTGGCTGCACTGGTCACAGTATTGTAGAGTTTAGGATCCTGCTGAATATGCTGAAGGTTAGTACTAAGACAAATGTTTTAAGTTTTAGAAGAGGAAGCTTCAGCTTGCTCAGAGTTCGCTTGGGAGGGATTCCGTGGGAAGCTCCCATGGAGGATAAAGGAGACAGCAAGTGCTGGGAGGTTTTCAAGAACACTTTCCTGGAAGCACAAAAACCATTCATGCCCTTTAAAGGTGAGGCAAGTAGGGAGAGACCCCCTCTAACTGCAAGCTTCTGAGCCTGCTCAAAGCCATGACGAGAGAAGTGCACCATAGATGGAAGAGCGGGCGAACACCCAGTGAGAAGTACAAGGGCATTGCCAGGGTGTGCAGAGATGCAGTTTGACAAGAAAAACCTCAGCTCAGATTGAAATTGGCCAGAGATGTCAAAAACTACAAGAAAGTGTTATTTAGGTACAAAAACAACAAGCAGAAACAGAAGGAAAATACTGGCCCACTGTTAAACAGGAGAAGTGAACAAACACCAACAGTGCTGGAAAGGCAGAGACATTCTCAACACTTTCTTCAGTTCTGTCTTTACCAGCACTGCTGGGCCCCTGGCCTTGGGAACAAAAATCCAGGTGGATGGAAACACAGACCCTCCGTCAGTGAAGGAATAGTTGGTGTGTGACCTGTCACAGGAGCTTGACCCATACACACTGAGGGGCCCTGTCACTGTTCACCAGAGATGTTAGGAGGGCCGCTGACATTGCTGCGAGGGCACTCTCCTTATAATTTTAGAAAAGCTGTGGTGATCAGGGATGTCCCAGAAGACTGGAAGAAGACTAATGGCACCCCCATCTACAAGAAGGGCTTAGAGGAAGATACAGGAAATTATAGGCCCATCAGTCTTACTTCAGTCCCTGGGAAAGTGATAGAATGAGTCCTGCCAGGAACCATCACAGGTCGGCTGAAGCATGTTGTTTGAAAGCGCCGGGATGGATTCACCCAGGGCAAGTAGTTCTTGACAAACCTGACTGCCCTCTACAACAAAGTAACCTGCTCGGTGGATATGAGGGGTGAGCAGTGACGTTGCCTACCTGAATTTCTCCAGGGCTTCCAAAAGGGTTTCTCACAGCCTTCTCCTAAAGAAAATAATGTGTGAGTCTAGCCTGGTGTCCGTGCAGTGTGTGTGGAACTGGCTGATGGGCCACACCCTGAGGGTGCAAATAGCTCCTCTTTAAACTGGCAACCTGCCACAAGTGGGATCCCCCAGGGGCCGATATTGGGCCCAACGCTGTTCAATATCCTCGTAATTGATCTGGATGATGGGATCAAGTGTACCCTGATGGAGTTTGCCAATGATGCCAAACTGAGAGGGGAAATAGACACTGGAATGGAGACCCACCCTGCAGGAAGAACTGGATAGGCTGAAAGAGGGGGCGAACAAGAACGTTATGGAGTTCAACAATGACAAGTGTAAGGAAAACGTATCCAGTAGCGTATCACAGGCTGGGATCTACCCGGCTGGGGAGCAGCTCTGTGGAACGGGACTTGGGGTCCTGGTGGACAAGCAGCTCAATATGGGTGAGCCATGTGCTGCTGCTGGGGCAGAGAAAGCCAATGGAATGCTGGGCTGCATCAACCAGGGCATCACCAGCAGAGATGGAGAAGTCATTGTCCCGCTCTAATCGCACTTGTCAGGCTGCACCTGGAACACTGTGTTCAGTTTTAGTCCCCATGATGCAAAAATGCTGTGGACAGACTGGAGAGGGTCTGGAGAAGGGCCACAAAGATGATCAAAGGCCTGGGCAGCCTGACATGTGAGGAAAGGCTGACAGAACTGGGTTTGTTCAGTCTTGGGAAAACAAGGCTCAGAGAAGGCCTTATCACCATGTTCCAGTATTTACAGGGTGGCTACAAAGAAGATAGAGACTCCCTTTTTACAAGGAGTCATATGGAAAAGATGAGGGATAATGGATGGATTAAAGGTGCTCCTGGGGAGCTTGGTCACAAGAGGGAAATTTTTCACAATGCGAACAATCAGCCACTGGAATAATCTCCCCAAGGAAGTGGTGTATTCCCCAACACTGGACACTTTCAGGATCCAGCTGGACAGGGTGCTGGGTCATCTTGTCTAGACTGTGGAATTGCAAGAAAGGTTGGACCAGAAGATCCTTGAGGTCCCTTCCAATCTGGTATTCTGTGGTTTCATGGTACTCTTTCAGTGATGAAGTTTCTAACACTTAAGCATTTAGTTGATTTGTTTAAAATTAAGTTGTGTATTTAAAATTTTGGTATAGGAAGATGAAGATTTATGAAGAAAAATATACAATTGAAATTTTGTTGACAGAATATCTACATTCATGGAAAAATTATCTAAAGTTAGGGTAAAGCCCATCAGAGGAAGGGATGAGAATGGGATTGTTCTCTAGTCTTCCCTTCATGGAGAATGTAATGCCCCCCTTCACTTCTGAATTTTCTTAACCACAGTAAATTGTAATATCCCTAGTTAGCACAGAGATCCCAACTAGTTTTTATTCTCATCAGGAATCAAATAAAAGACTAAAACCAAAAAGTGACTACTTTGATTTCAGTATTTCTGTTATAGTAGATGAGGGAGGAAATGCTTTTTGTTGTTGTTGGTTTTGTCTTTTTCAATTACAGTACTGGAAAGGACAGCAGCATCATTCCAGTTCCCTGAAGGAATTATTTTCTCATTCATTTCATTTTTATATGTGCCCCCAAGTTACATAATTTTCTGTAACCATTCATTTCTCCAATCATATCTTTTTTCACACTCACAACAGTAACAGGCTAATCTCTGAAAACATAGGAAATCTCTGGCCAAGCAAGTGGGTTTTACTGCTAACTAAAGGCAGGAGGCCCAGACCGACCCCAAACTCTTCATGTTCTTTTTATCTTAGTATCTCGTGAGATGCACATTCAGAATTTGTTTTGTTCTTTTTTTTTTTTTTTTTTCAGGAAAAAGTTAAGAAGTGCAGACAGGTCTGAACAGCCCTTACCAGCTATTTGGCTAGGTTTTCGCTAGTGTTGAGCTGCTAGTTGGCTGGATTTCCATGGGTTGTGTTGTGGGAAGGCCAGACTATGGAGGGAGATTGAAGCTTGGTAGCTCCTTCATATGGAGCTGTTGGAATTTAGGGTTCTGTCATAGGTTGACCTGGTGTGAAACAAATCTGATTGGTTAAAACAGGTGATGGACAGTTGTATAAGCCACTTGATTTCAGACTACAGCTCTGTGGTAACATGTTATTAAAAAACCACCCAGGAAGTAACTCTCAATTGAGAGTTACTTGACAGGTTCTCAGTCATCATCTCAGCTATTGTCTCTTTCCCAAAAGGGGACAGAGAACACAAAATCAGACTGGCTGGCAATGCTTGGAAATCGTTTTCTATATGAGAAACTATAGAAGACATACTGTACAAATATGAAGAATTGAAGTTTCAGTGTTCCTTGGCAGCCTCCAATGATATTTAGGTACCTGCTAAGTCTCTTCGGCATTCTGGACTATAGCAGAGGAGGCAAAAGTAATGATGCAGGCTAATCTTCACAAGAGCACCTGAGTTAGGCAAAATCATCTAAATAATAATGGCCCAAACACTTCTAAAGATAAGGATTACACACATTTCAGTAAAACTTAACTTTTATTCTTTTACCTGTGTTCAGGCACAACAAAGTGAGAGTAAGTAATTGGGAAGAAATGAAATGTTTACACTGAAACTGGTTTAGAATTACCTACTCAATTTACCTTTGTAAATGTAAGAAGAGAAAGAGGGTGTCAAAATTTCTTTGTGATACAACTACAATTTTGTAAATGTGATCATGAGAACTTTGGGTACAAGATACCTTGTGATGCAGTAAATTTGAGAAAAGATACAATTTTTTTTTTTTTCCTTTTAATCTTTAACTCCATATAGTAGTTCATCCCAACAGTCGGGTCACAGGTAGAGTTGGTCCCACAGGATCCATCCTTGGAGTGTTCTGCCCTTTCCCAAAGAGATGGGAACAAGTGCAGTCCAAATCCTCAAGTCTTCCCCTTCCCCTGTCTTGCCAACGGAAGAAATGAAAGGCATAGGGGAGAGCGGTGGAAAGGACCTCATTTTACAGAGAGTGGAAGGTGATGATCTTTGGTAGGGGTGCAGGGGAGGCTTGGAAAAGAAGCTGGAGACGCTGTCAGGAAGGGAAAGGGACCTTAGAAGTTGAATGTGATTTCAATGACTGCTGGATTTGAACCACCCTGGTATAGTGCATAACATACAAATTCCTTGAGTTGGTATTAGTATTCTTTCAGTGTGCTCTTATTTAGAAATAAACCAGTAAATTGTTAAATTATTGGAAAATATTGGGACCATGCATGTTCTTCATGCAGAAAATTCTAAAATTACTTCAGTTTGTGGGAGTCCCTTGTATTTTAATTATGTGGTGTGTGAGGCCACCCAGGAAGGATGACTCACTTTTCACTCACTTCAACAGTACTGGATTGTACTGTTGTATGGCAAGTGAACCTCAGTACATCAACATGCTTGGATGTATATAACTTTCCTGTTGAAAGGAAACCATGTAGTATCCATCAAAAGTGGCACACCGTGGTCTCAGAGTTTAGGTGTAGAGTAGGAAGGGTCAGGAGAGAGGGGAGTATTTGGTAGAACTTGACTTCCTTCTAAATTGCATTTTGTCTGTATGAAGTGATAACATTTTCTTTAACGTTATATTCTTCTACAAGTCTTTGTAGTGGCTGCTTAGGCTTTGCAATGAATGGAGATTAAAGGTCATGATTCAGCAGGAATTACATACAAATATACTATGAAAGCTATCAGCAATGTCACACAATCCTATAATACAGTGATTGCACGGCAGTATTACTAACACTTTCTGACAAGATTTCTTGCCTTTTGTTCTCCTTTGTATAAATACAAAAAATCATGTTAGGGCACTTCTGAGTAACCATAGGTCATGGGGCTTGTCTATCAAATGTGCTCATCAGCACAGAGGCTGCAATTTGTAATTTTTTTTTTTCCACAGTTGGAATGCCTTTTTTATACAAGATTTAAGTCAAAATACACTGAAGTCATCTAGTCTGTGCTCCAGTGTATTACAAGTCATTACATTTCATCACTTACTGCTATATCCTGAGTTAGCTTCAGTTAGCCTAGAGTATTATCAGGCTCTGGAGACTAAATTTTTGTCATGTAATGATGAATAGCAGGGAGTTGATTAGAAAAAATATGCTCAGATGAAAATACTTGTTTTGTGTGTCATGTTCTGCATAACATCTTGAGTGCATGCCATCTGCTTCTGAATAAATAAATAAACTGGATTCCTATTAAAAGAGCTTGCTTGCAGAAAAGCAGCTTATGTTTCAGTCATGTACACATAGCCTAGCTCTGGTAATGTGCCCTCCAAACACTTCCTTCTGGCAACCTCTGCTCTTCCCACCAAGACCCGTGCAGATTGTTACGCCTCCCTGAATGCCTGAGTGTGCTGACAATGAAAAATTGTGTAGGCTGGTTATTAAAACTTCAGCTGAGGTCATCCTAAAAAAGAGCTTGCTTGCGCTATTTGTAATTTCTTCCTTTAGCCTCCATCTCAGCTGAGGAAGAGAATAGAGGTGGATTTACATGATTCCTTGATAGATCTCTGCAGCATAAACTGTGGACTTTCTCTTGCATGTGAAAGCTGAGTTGGCATAAGGGGCTTTATTAATACAAGAGAAGTATGAGGATTTTTTTTTTTTGCTGTTTCCCCCTTTATCAAAAAAGAGTTGGGATTATTTTGTGTTATTGTGGTTGTTTAGCGGCGGGCGGGGGGGTGTTTGTTTTTGTTGCAATTGTCTATAGAATAGCATATCAAGAGAGACTTTTTAACTTTACATGTGTGAGGCTGAGGTGTAGCCTGGAAAGATACCTGCAGGAGGTCCAAGCCAGGGAGATCCAGCGTGAACAGATTTTAAGACAGAAGGTCTCACAAACGCACTGCATTTTTTTTTCTTGCATTGTCTAGGCTGTCAAGTTCTGTAAAAGTAAGGAAAATCTTAAGTGTCTTCTTCAGTTTCATTCAGTCTGTTGTATGCAGCCTCTTCAAACTCTTCAGACTATACTGCTTTCTTGAAGGGAAGGAGAAATACAACCACAGATTTCTATTAGGCAACCTAGCCCCATCCAGCTATACTTTTCCCCCATTAAGTACTGTGGTTAAACATTAAGTAGGAGTGCTTCCCTGCACCTGCTTGCACAATGTCTTTTTCCTTCTATCTATCCTGCTTATCACTCCATGGTTTTGGCTGCTTGTTCGTTTCCATATCCTTTAATTTATGACAGCCTACTTAAAGGGGCTGAGCAGGGGCTGAAGCCAGCAGGCAACTGGGCAGAGCAGGATCTTGAAACTGGTACCGCTGCTTACTGAAGCATACCCTAGATGTACTTCGAAAAGGTTTCCTTTTTTTCCTTTTTTTCCTGCTACAGTCATCTGGTAAAGTGGTGGGGAGAGTTACTGAAAGCTGATTTCTTCACTGACCAAAAGCCATTATTACAATGAGCAGAGATACAGAGATGACTCTGAGGTCCCCTAATTAACAATCTCTGAGTTGCCCATAACCCTGATGGAATAGACCAATCTGCTGGCCCCTCATCGATGCAATCAGCGTCACTGAGCAGCTTCTTCAAATACAGGCAATACGTAATATATGAACACAGAAACCTCTGAACTTTTACAGCAGTGGAAGGATTGCTTTAAATCTCAACTAAGCTAATACGTGATGGTGTATTAATGGTGATTTAATGATGATTTCCTTTAGCTTTTTACTGATGATTTCCTTTAGCTTTTTCCATTCTCTGCATTGGGAACTGTGTCCCTGTGGATGACAAGAATGAAGGTACCTGGCTCAAAACTTTGCCTCAGATGAGAAGTTTGTAATTCAGACCCAGCAAAATGTGGCCTGGGCTATTAGTCAGTATGACTTTTTGGAACTGCCTGATGAAAGAAGTTGTCTTTTGACTTCATTTAGAATAATGTGTTAACAGGTCATAGGGAGATAGAGGCTAAACAAATTTTAAAAGGCAGTATTTAACAGGTAAATATGTCCCTATTCTTTACTCAGCTCTATAATAAGAATAATTACCAAGATCTAGCAGTTAGTCCGATGAACAGGATATATTGGATTGTATTTCGCTATTGAAAAAAATCATGTGATTCAATCTTGTGCCTAAAATTCTATTTTCTTTGTTTTGCTTCTCATCAGATATTTTGATATCCTTGTTAAGGTTGTTCAGGGCTTGTTTAAAATATTTGCAAGGATGGAGATTCCACGCCATTTGTGAACGCTTGTTCCAGTGCTTGACTTAACTCTTTGTGAACACTTTTTTGAACCTAATGTCAGAATTTCACTGGTTACAACTGTCCATTGCCCTACATCTCTTAATGTGCGCCTCCAAGAATAATCTGGTTGTGCTTCTGCAATGTCATATGTTAGGTAGTTAAATACGACATGATCACCATCTCTCATTAAGTGCTTTTTTTTCTAATGTGTCATGCCATCCTACATAAACTGCGGGAACCAAAATCAGAATAGTTTTTATTTGTTAGCTTTCAACATTGGAAGTCTGATTTCAAAGGGAAAAGAGGGACTTAGTTCCGAGAATCTCCCATCTACCTCATCAAATAGTCAAATTAGACCTGTAAACTGTATTCAGACCTTGTAATTGTTAAGTATTAGTCATGTTTGAATCATTTGATCATTTGGACATGTAGCCTTCCAGTCTTTATTACAAATTTGGAGAATTTGAGAAATCAATTAGGGCTTTTCATGTAGGTGTTGTTACCAGGTGGGAATTCAGTGGTGTATGCTCTAGAGCAGGTTTAAATCTCTCAGAGAGTTGATGCCCATATTTGCTCTGTCTTTAGTGGTACTGATTTCTACCAATAGCTTCAAACTAGCAAGATGGTATCTGTTTATAGTAAGACTGTTACTCCAACGTGTTTTCTCCAGTTAGAAATACCAAACATCTTAAGTTTAAGAGCTGTGTAGAACAACATGTCACTGAAGCAATAAATATTGGCCTTCATTCAAGATACCATAGCATTGAAACTGGAACTATGCATGTGGAAAGCAGAATTTATTTTTAAACCTCAGGGATGTTTTTAGGGCTACAGCTTTGATAAAGGAGATGCTGATCATCTTAGCCCATCATTGTACTGAGGCAGAATTGAGGAAGTGTTTGTTTTCCCTGACAGAGGTTGCATAATTTGTTCTTAAAATACATCCGTGATGGGAATTAAACCATCTCTAACTCTCCTCTCATACTGCTTTGATTCGAAAGGTCCACTTCTTTCCCAAGAATATTCTAATAGGTACGGGCCTAGCCGATGCCATTCAGTAGTGATTCCTTCAATGAACAATTAATATCTGACTTGCACATGCTGTAGAACAGCACATGCTGTAGAACAGCTCTCAGATCTCCATACTTACTTCTTATGGACTAAAAAGATCCTATTCTGTTAGTCTTTCCTCTTGCATATTGTTTTTAAATCTCTTGCCATTGTTGATCAACCAAAAGTATCTCTTTTTAGGTATATTTCTCAACACTGGATTGTTTCAGCAGATACTTAGCAGAATGTATCATCATTTGCACATGTAGAGTTTCCTTACCAATGTGCCTCTGAATTGGGTGTTGCCTTCATTTTGTATCACATTGTTAATAGGTGTACACTTCGTGATTGATTATAACCCAATAAACTTTCCTATGTTCTGCTCCATAGTTCGTCATTCCATATTTTTAATGCATGCTTTATTTTTTCCTCCATACAAGTAAAAAAATTCACTTTTCAAGCTGTCTTCTAAATACAGCAATGTAGTTTAGAGATGCGATACTCCCTTCTAAAAGTTTGGAGTTTTTTCAATTTGAAGTAATCTGTTCATTCTCTTCAATTATCTAAGTCCTGATTAAAAAGTACTGACTAGAATTGGGCCCAAGGCAGACATGTGCCTTGAAAAGTAATTTTAGTTTGATAGTGTGTGATTAATAATATTTCTTCATATATTTTTCAATTATTCATATACCTTGCTTCTCTTACCTTCCAGTGATTATTACCCTTAGGGAATCATTCCTTGTTTTGCCACCGGTATCAAAAACATCTATTTTGTATTTTCTTTCCTCTTTACTCCTTATCATTAGGTTGTTTACTTGATTTCAAGCAACCTGTAGAGGTTGATTGCAAGTGTGTGGGGTGGTTGTGCTGGTGGTGGTTTTGTGTTGTGGTGTTTTTGGAGGGGTGGAGGTTGTGTCTACTCAAAATTGGGTGGCCAAAAGTAGAAGTATTATTGGAAAAATAACAGCAGTGGTCCAAGTATGTTTACAGGGAGAAATGTAATATTTCAACTGGGGGAGGGTTGCATCAATGTCACACCCCCATCGATTCCTATAACCAGTGCCCTGGTGACCCTTCTGATCTGTCACAGCACACCTTTTTTGTGTGGCTTGTCTAATCCAGCAGCTCTGATTACCTTCTGAGATTTCCTAACCTTGTTTGGCTGTTTCTCAAACTTGGGGATGACATTAACACCAATATATATATTACACTATGGGAAGAAAATGTTATTTCTTTTTCCTTTTCATTTTTCCTGTTTTTTCTCTTCCCTCAGTGAGTTTTCTAGATTGTGGTTATGTTTTTTTGACTGGCACCAGAAAGGCCCAGCATTTTGCTGTCTCCATGCAGGACTGGGCTGTGCTCACTGTCCTACCTTCCTCCTCTCTAGAAAGGAGTAGCCTTGCAATGTACTTTGAAGTTGTGGCCCCCTCTCCCACTCGCTTTGCCTGACCTCTGGGTGGGCTGCATGTGGTGACAGTCTCTGAACTGCCCTACCTGAGGTTTGTCCATCCCGCTGTCAAGCATAACCTTGGGCTGGTTTAATTTATGAGTGCCTCAAATTTTGAGGCACTCCTGAATGCTGTTCCTGAATCAGTTAAAAATTCTAAAGGTTTTGCTATCAGATTTTAAAGATCACTCTGGTTTTAAAGATTTGCAGCCCAAGAGCTGTAGATGTCTTTGGTATGCATTGCTCTGTCTGGTCAGGTGATGTTTGCAGATGTTTGCAGCATACAGCAAAATCACTTCTTCCTTACTTTTAAAATTTTTTTTCTCCTCATATATATGTATTTTAATATTTTTTTTTTTTAGTATTGGACGTTATTGGTTTGATGTCCTTTTGGTAGCATTAACTACATGTTTTGATCAAGGAACCCAGTAATTGGTACTTCAAGTATTGGTTGTGCAGGAGTGATTAGCAGTGCATTTCTTTTCCGTGAGAATCCTTCCCAGTGCTTATAATGCACTGGCTCTTTTATTGCGCAGTGACCTGCAGTTTCAGTAGTTGACACTGCTGAACCAGTTGCACTTTCTGTTTCATTTTTATCTCCAGACTTCCCAAAAAGTTATGCACAGCATGTTTGAATAATCTGAGTTTCATGCTTGTTCCTCCTCATACCACAGTTACAATCCTTTCTTTTCCCATGTATTTCCAAGTGATCCTCATTCTTTTATTTTAGAATTGTGCCATCGTTGTTTTAATTTCTTTTTCCTTGTGAAGGTAAATGATTTGTAGATCACTTGGACTGTAAGTATGGGAACTAGTAGCCTTGTTAGTGGGCTTCAGCTCATTTAAATTAATGCTGTTATTCAGAGGGTAGGGGGAAATACACATTCTCAGAATATCTCACAAATTTATATAATACTGGAATATGTACTGAAATAATGACTTTCCACATTAATTTTATCACTCCTAGCTTGACATAATACAGGAGAGTCAGCTTCTAGTTCCATTTTGTTTGCTACCTGTACAGAATTATGGATTTATTTTTTTTTGCTCAAACAAATACCTGCTTAAGATTTTAAAAGAAAAAGCAAAACATAGTGAGTGAGGTCACTAATTATAAACTGGCAGAGCTTCGGTTAAGTAAATTCTGCTAAGAGCTTTTCCTGTCCGGGCTCTGGCTTCCTGTCTCAGGCTTATAGAAACAGCATGTATATTCTAAAAACCCGCTAGTCCTTGTGCCATACATGGTTTTCACTTTAACACTGTTAAAATGATTTTTTTAGACCTATTTAATGCCATAAGCGGTGAAGCATTACCTGAGACTTTTCTGAAAACCTTCGACTCTCACTGGTTTTAAACATATTCGAGAAAGTTGACGAATCTAGCCCGTGTTGGGTTTTTCTTGTTTGCAAGGTAAATATAACCTCAAGCTTTTTAAGAACCAGCTTTACAGGGTCACCACTGAGAGGGATTAGAATACTTTATTGTTAAATTTAAAGGCAAATTCTCTGTGCTTAAGAAAAATAATGGTAGTTTTTGTCCTTTATATTTTCTTTTCATCAAGATGCCAGTAAAGACCATCTGATTTCAAATGTTTGTGCAACAGTTTGACAAATAAAAGTGCACATCTCAAAATTTAAATATAGTCTGCAGTTCATGGGCTATCACAGGATGTTTACAAGGATCTTTATAGTTCTGTAAGAGGTAACAGTTTGCTAGAAGAAAGAGGCAAAATACCTTCAAGAGCAATATACTGTCTAAGAGGTAGTAGTCTGGAAAGTTTAGAGTGTAGAGTGATACCTTTGACACTGGACAGTGACAGAAAAGGTATCCTGGGTCATGAGCAAATGAGAAAATTGTCTTCATTTACAGGCTGACCAGAAATACTTAATTTAGGGCCTCTTGTGGTTGCATGCAATTGCAGCTTTGGTTTTGCTTTTGTCCGTGGCAAATCTTAACTACTCCTCTGTGAAGGCTGTAGAGGGATAGCTTCCTTCTAGTGCACCTGGGAGGGAAGTGGCATAATAGAATTCTTAAATGTGGATTTTCTAAGGTGAAATATTTGTATATTTATTTGATAGTGCAATTTGTGGTGATGTGTAGACATACCACTAGAAATATATTTAAGATGATGTAGAGAATGAACTTAATTGTGTATAACATTCAGTGTGTCTAATATTACCTGCCCCATAAAGTTCCAAAAACTGATGCCTAGTCCTGGAATGACTGCTTCAGAGACTCCTGCCTTGTAAATTCACAGAACAGGATCGTTACTGATGTAGTACATATCCAAGCTAATTGGAAGCTTTTGTGGTCTAGAGGTAATAATATAGGTAGAATCTACTTGGAGGCCTGTAGTCAGTTGTGTTCCCCTGTTCCCTGGGGAGCAGTATTATCCAACTTGTTTGTAAATGACCTGGATGAAGGGATAGAACGTACCCTCAGTAACTTTCCTGACGAAACGGGGAGGAGTGGCTGACACACCTGAAGGCTGTGCTGCCATTCAAGAGGACCTTGATAGGCTGGAGAGTTGGGCGGGGAGAAACCTAATGAGGTTTAACAAGGGCAAGTGCAGGGGCCTGCACCTGGGGAGTAATAACCCCAAGTACCAGCACAAGTTGGGGGCTGACCTACTGGAGAGCAGCTCTGCGGAGAAGGACCTGGGAGTCTTGGTGGGTGACAAGTTGACCATGAGCCAGCGGTGTGTTCTTGTGGCCAGGAAGGCCAATGGTATCCTGGGATGCATCGGGAAGTGTGGCCAGTAGGTGGAGGGAGGTGATCCTGCCCCTCTACTCGGCCCTGGTGTGGTCACATCTGGAATGCTGTGTCCAGTTCTGGGCTCCTCAGTACACGAAAGACAAGCAGCGGGTGGAGGGGGTCCAATGAAGGCCTACAGAGATGATTTGGGGTCTGGAGCATCTCTTATGAGGAGAGACTGAGGGAGCTGGGCCTGTTTAATCTGGAGAAGGGAAGACTGAGAGATGTCAATAATGCATATAAATATCACAAAGGCAGGTGCCAAGAGAACGGTGCCAGACTCTTTTCAGTGTCACGCGATAACAGGATGGGGAGCAATGGCCATAAACTAAAACACAGGAAGTTCCACCTCAACGTGAGGAAGAACTTTTTTACATTGAGGGTCGCAGAGCACTGGAAAAGGCTGCCCGGGGAGGTCATGAAGTCTCCCTCTGGAGACATTCCAAACCCACCTGATGTGTTCTTGTGTAACCTGCTGTAGGTGACCCTGTTGTGTCAGGGGGGGTTGGGCTAGATGATCTCCTGAGTTTCTTTCCAACCCTAATGATTCTGTAAATAAACAGTAAGGGGGGGTGTGTTACATTTTAAGCAACATTATTTGTTTTTTATTGTCAGTATAATAGGCTTTTACCCACAAAATTTACTGGAGAGACTTGGGGTTTTTTTGCCTAACCTAGGGAGAATTCAAGTTTGATTGCCTGAGTCTGCTGCTCTGAATTAATGAGTAAATCTAAGAGGTAGTAATCTCTATATCTCTACTGTAAATTTAAGACTCTATATAATTTGATAACTTTGGTGAGGTATTTCATTATTTGGTTGGGATTTTTTTTGGCTGGGTTTTGTTTTGGGTTTTTTTGGCATGTTACTAAAGGTTGGGTTAATAAGATATCCTGAGACTGTGTCTGTTAACTATATGGAAAATTCCTGCTTCTCAGCCATTCTGCTGTCTCGTCATGCCAGGGATCTAAGATCAGCATGAAGTCATTAAGAAAGCTCTTTAGGTTGGTTTTAAGTGCTACAAAAGTATCAGCCTGATCTAAATCCCTAAGTTTTATGAAGACAGTTATGAATAGTGAAGCGTTATTTAATTCATGGACATTAAGAGCATTTGCTGCCCCTTCTGCTTCTTTTAGTCTTCTCATGAGTTTTCTCAGGCGGTGATCAAAATATTCAGTCTAGTGGGAGAAAGGCTCGATAGCGAATCATTGAATGATTTGTGGCTTACAAAACTAAGAGTATTTCAAAAAGGAAAAAGAAAATATTTTGTCCACTATTTTTTGAGAGCATCTTGTCGCTGCTTTCCCATTACACTTCTGAAATTACTTTTCTGGACCTTGTTTGAGTACATAATATAAATAAAACAGATAGTTCCAGCTGGGAGGTAGAGCCTTCTTGTTTACCTTGCAGAATATAAAATTAACAATTTTATAAACTGCTTTCGGTAACCTGCAGTAATGGGTAATTAATTGTAGCATCCCTGAGATTTCAATTTTTGTCTTAAAATAAGGAAATGCCAAGGGTGTAGTACTCCTTCAGTGTCACATAGCCTGTCTTATGTTATGGAGCATATGGACATATTTTTTCTTACTGAGATTTTTTTGCTCGTTTCCAGTATGATTATTCATTAAGGTCACATTAAGGCATGTGTGATTTTCCCATAATTACAGTTGCATACTTCTGATAGCTAATTGCTTTATAATAGTTCAGATAGTTTGCCGTACTAAGAGCTAATATTTCTTAAAAGCTCTATTTTATGTTTTTAATAAAAGGTTGCATTTCGCTTGTGAAGATGTGGGTGTATTTTAGGGGGCTTTTGGAACACCTTTTTCTCTTTTTTTCTTTAAAGTGAGTTTACACTTTTACAGTAGAGGCAAATACTATGACACTGTAGTTGTTACTACAGTTGTTCCTGTGCTCGTTACTCAAACAAGAAAAATTTTATGTGATACCTCAGAACTAAGTTCAGATTTATTTGTTTTATTTGTATGTTATCTTCACTTTTTCTGCCTTCCTGTGTTAGCTTTGCAATGCAATCCCCATAGTGTGGGTTTGTGGTTTGATACTAATATATTTCTTATGTTTTTTTGTTTGGTCCATGTTTTTGGCCCTCATCATGTAACACAGTTTTTCAGTTCCTGTGAGGTGAAAAGTCATAGGGAACTCTAGCAGGATAGAAACAAAACCTGCAGAGATTGTTACTCTTTGATTTCTAGCTTACTTGAAAGGATTTAAGCAGTAAAAATCTGTAAGAGAATGAGGAACATTAGAGTGCCATAAGCTTCATGAAGTGCAAATTTCTGTAAAGCATTTCCTACTTGGAAAGCTTATTCCCTCAAACCTACCAAAGTTTCCTGAGCAGAAATTACGTGAGCTTCATCTGATGATTGCTGTTCCACAGCCTCCTTTTTCTGCCAGTCAGTTTTACCATGAAGGCCTACAGAAGGATGTTCTTTGTTTTGTCTTGGTTCCATCTTCAAAATATTTAGATTTCTGTAGGATGTCAGTATTTGTAGTTCGTTTAGGGATGATACTTGTTTTTTTCCTCTTACAACTATTGTTAGACATTTTAAATTGTGAAACAGATGAACAGCTAAAAGGCAAATATTTTAAAGTTTAGATGGTATTTTTCTTTGTGTATTTTTCTCTCAAAACATTATACATTGTTACAAACCAAAGGAATTCTACAGACAAACACTGTTTTACCAGCTGTGTTTGCCTGAAATACCCAGGATTCTGTTACATTAATTTTATTGCACTTGTTACCAGCACAACAGAAGTAACACTCTAAACTCCACTGGTTAAGACTTTCATAACCTTGATGCTGCCATAATGTTGCTGTTCTTACTCTCTCGTGAAGTTATGGGCATGGCAAGTGTGTTTCAAGTTGCACTGGCCTTTTTTGCTCTAAATCTCATGTATGTGTTCATGGACTACTCTTAAATGGTTTCTTTTGTTTTATTTATTTATGAAACTTCAGCACTTGGAACTTTCAATAGGGATGTGAAGACTTGATTGAATGACTAATTTTCAAAATGTATCAAGTGTAGGATGAATATATATATATGTGCAGAAAAATGTCTGTGTGCTTCTGATTGTTTATGTTTGATTATATGCCACTTTTGCTATTTTATAGTAATACTTAAAAATATGTACTTTGTCATATTTCATGAAAGAAAATATGTCTTAAATCACATTTTTAAATTAATCAAGAAAAAAATCTTTGCTAAGAGATAACAAGAGCTATTTTTGAAATATAGGTTATTGAAGTAAATTAGATGAGACAATGTTACATTACTTTAATGAAGTTTAATACTAAAATCCACATAGTAAAAGAATCAATTACACTGGCAAAAAAAACCCTGCAGAAACTGAATTTAACAATAATTGATTCTTTTGAATCATAAATGCAGCTTTGCTAAGCAGATGTGAAGGAACACTTTTCAGTGCAAATTAACATCTCTTAGTATGATAGATGAAGGAACATCCTTTCCAGGAAGAACTTTTTAAAACAAAAAAAAGTGTTTATAAAGAACATTTTGTGTGTGTATGTTCACACAGGGTAACTTTCAGTGCAATGTCTAATGGTTAGTTTTTTATTGAAAATGTAACGGGGAATCATTGTTATATGTCACATTTGTTGGGGTTGGATTTGTTCTTAGCCATCTTCCAATATTTAAACTTTGTGAGAGTGATAAAACTTTATTGGCTTGAGATTTTAGCCTTTTGGGAAGAGGAGGGCAAAAACCGCAGGTTCTTTACCTATCTCTAAACTTAAATTACTAGAGAATAAAGTAAAGGAAAAGGTTAATAGCAGGTTCTGCAGTGAGTATTTGGCTTGCATCAGAGGGAATTATATGGCAGAAATGTATGGGATGTCAGGAATTCCCATATCCTGAGAATGTCATACATTGCTCTGCAGTTTGCTTTCTGAATATCTTCACTGTCAAAGGCGGTGGAGATGATAATCTGCTCCTCACACAAGCCTTTGTGCAATGATTTGCAATTTAACAGAGCTTTGGCCTGTGTGTCAGAGATGTGCTTTTGCTATAATGTTATAATCCGTTCAGACTTGGCCGCCTTTTAAGTCTTTCTAAAAATGTTTGGCTGTGTGCGCACTCAGCAAAACCCTCTTCGTTTTTCATCCATTACGTTGCCTGAAGATCGCCTACACTGAACTTAGTCTGGCTTGGAAATGAATATAACGATGCCTGCAGATGTTTCCTACTAACATGATGTTAACAGCAGAGGAAGCAATCTCCTTTTCAGTGAACACATCTCCTCACATAGAAATAGATGTCCTTAAAAGGATACTTTGTTTGTTTGTTTTGTGGGGTTTTTTGTTTGATTTTGAGGGGAGCGAGCTTTGTAACGGGCTCCTTTTGCTGTGTAATGGCTGGACCTGGGGCAGCTGAGGCTCTCTCTGGGCAGACCGGGTGAGGAAGGGGCTACTCACCAAATTGCAGCCAGCTGCAGCTGCCTCTGCTGGCAGACAGCTAGGGGCTCTTTCTGCTTCTGCTTCTTTCCCCTCCACCTCCTTCCTTCTTGATGAGTTTCATCGGCCTTTTCAGTATTTCTCTAAGCTAATGCCATGCTTTGCTGTACAGGAGTGTCTCCAGGCCCTTGCTGTGTCCTTTCTGTGCTTGTGCAGCTGGGAGCCCACCACCTTCTGCCTGCCAGCCTGGGACAGCAGCTGTAAACTGACAGAGGGACAGAAGCATTGCCAATCTGCTTCTGTCAGAAGCAGAAATTGCAGCAAAAGTAAACCTTTGAACAGAAAAGAGTGGAATCCTATTTACAATCCCCTTCTGTTGCAGGGGAGCACCCTCTTGCAACTCTTCATCCACTACTGGACACTCTAGTGGCTGATGATGATGTTTTCCTGACAAAGTATTCCTTGATTTAAGGGGGGAAAAAAGCATATTCCCTCCCTCATATGCTTTGTATATCCATTAACTTCCAGCAAGTAACTAGTACTTGCTAGAAGTTACTAGTAACTAGTAACTTATATGAATAAGTAACTAGTTACTTATTCATAAGTAACTAGCAACAGTGGGCAACACTGGACTAAACAGGCAGTTGTAGAACCGCTATAACTTCAAGAAAGGGAAAAGAACTATCTAAAATTAATTGTTATTATCCCAACTTGATAAATGCAGTAAGCCAGCAGAGCATGGTACTCTTGAACTGTTTATGTCCACCCTTGCTATTGTTTTATCAGATAGTCCAGACTCTCCCACATCAGGGGAAAGATGAATTTGTTATGGTTCACACTTAAATGCCAATATATTAGGGGAATCAGACTGGCTGTACTTCTCTAGCTGTAACCCTGCTAAATTCGAGTTTAACACCAAGCATTGCAGAAGGTCATTTCAGAGAATGATTCCTAGAGTTAGCCATAAACTCCCTTGAGCAGTCCAAAAGGTATAGCACAAAGTTTATCTGATAATAGCACCCATATTTAATTTACATAGTATTTTGGTTGTGCTGAAACTGAGATTAGCAGTTTCCCCTGAAGAATGACTGTTCTTGTTCCTTACCCTTGAAGAAAAATGGAATTGTCATTTTTAATCTGATCATCTGGAAGTTTCCTCTTACCCCAGGCTATCTTTCTCATCATAATTTTGAAACTGTTAGAAGGCTATCATTTCTTGTCACTGGGTGATCGTAGGATCCAGTCTTCTGATTTGGAAGTATTTTATAAATAATGTGTAAAACAAGACTAATTTTTACATGACTGAGGTCATTGCAGAAACAATCAGTTCAGAGTGGAGACTGCAATCTATAGGAACATTCTTACAAAGACCTTAAACAGCATGAGACCCTAAGCTTTATGGCTGAGGTACAAATGCATATATTGGAGCTGTGGTTGTGGCTTCCCAAATATTCGGGCCTCTCCACAGAAGAAGATTCTTTCCCGCCAGGGTTGATTCAAGGACACAGGCAGAGCTCTCCCCATCAGGACTGAAAGCAGCAGTTAGCTGAGAATCTGATTGTCACTGTCCACGGTTTGCTAATCTGCACCTGATACCATGAATCACGAGTACCTTGTCTTTGTATTCCAGCTTCTTGAAAGGCAACTGCCTTTAGGTCAGGGGAAAAAAGCGAAAGTGCTACATAGTACATATGCATCACAGAATACTAGGAAATAGGGCTGGAAAAGACCTTTGTCATCTAATCCATCCTCCTTCCCCCCCCCCAGACTGCTCTGCACATGCTGTTGTTGATTCAGACAAACTGTTTTCGCATGCAGAGGAATCCATCAGGGTCACTGAAAGACACCTGTAGCTCTGGGGTTAAAGAATGTGCCAGCTAGTAGCTGCTGTGTCAGTGTGCAGGAATAAAAGCAAGGAACTACAAAATGGAGGTACATTTTCTGTGAGGGTCATCTGGTAGAACAGAAGGTGTTTTAAGCAATGTGAGAGAGTCAGAATGCCATCTGCTTTTGTAGATGCCCTCAGGACATCAGAAGTGTTGATAACTGGCTGGTCGAGGATGTAGTAGTGGGAAAGAGTTTTCTGAGGAAATTTTTCATTGAAAATAATTTCCATGTCTCTGGATGTTCTTGGTTTGCTGTTGAACTTGGTTTTGTCTGTGAGAACTACAAAATAAGGGGAATTTTGCTTTTGGAGTCTGGGTTGAATTTACTTGTTGAGGTGTTTGGTTGTATCAGAACATAATAAGGCACCTCTTGGACATATAATAAGGTGGACTTGCAACACACAGCAGTGGATGTGTGTTGTTTTAAATGGACTGTACTTCACTTTCTCTGCTTATGGGTCCTGGTAATTTACTTCATCGTGTAATATGACTGTACAGGGCCATCAGTGCTAGCTCACTAGAGAGCCTGTGTGGGACAAATGCTGTGGGTTTTGTAGTGGAATCCTGACTGGGAGAAGGGGTGCTTTTGGAAGGAAAATGGTTGTGAGTTGTTGTTTCCAGTTGCTTTGTGACCACTGATGTGTAATTTAAGTTACCAAAGCAGAGTGAAATCACTGACAGACCCTTTCAAAGGGTGATCTTGAAACAGCACAGGCCTGAATTCAAGCCACTGCTTTCCTTTTACCACATAAAGAAAACATCTTTTCAATTGAATAATTTCTGTCAGCTAAACAGGTGGGACTAAAGTTATAGTCAATTTTAAATCAACCTGTATCATACAGTGCTGGCTTTGTTCTGGTTCAATTTTAACCTTCCTCAAGGAGAATCTAGTGAGTTAACTGCTGCTTTAGTGTTTGCAAATTTTATTATATTTCTTATTTATCTTTGCTACAAGTAACATCAGGACTATGTATTCGTGTTCATACAGCGAAATAATTAAAACTACTACATTAACTCTAGTAGTAAATCCTAAAATTATATTATTCCTGAATGGATATGGGCAACATTTCTTTTAACAATAGAAATTGCAGCAAAAGTAAACCTTTGAACAGAAAAGAGTGGAATCCTATTTACAAATTACTGCAATTTATTAAATATACATCTGATCTTGTTTTGAAGCGGTAGTTTTGCTTCAGTTCAGAACAGTTTAAAAGCTGCTACATAGAAGGAGTAAATCTCAAAACAAAAGAACCTGTTTAGGTTTGTTGTAGTGTTTCCTGTTTACTCTCTGAGCCAAAATCCATTATTTGCTCACTTCTGCATTTGATTGATTCCTACTTCATGGTCCTCATACTGGGTTTTTATATGTTCCAGGGAACATATATAAGCTAGATGAAAAAGAAGGGGACATTTTTAACTTTAAACCTTGACCATCCTAAAAGGAAGGGAAAGGCTTTGCTTCCTGGCTGGTATACACAGAGTGATGCACAGTGAAAGACTTGTCTTGAGGAGGAGCAGTTGTGAGAAAACCACCCAGAGTGGCACAGTGTGAGTCTCTCTCTGAAAACAAAGCTCTTTCATGGGCAGGTAATCATAGATTCATTTAGGTTGGAAAGGGCCTTTAAGTTCACCTTAACCCAGCACTGCTGAGTCCACCATTAAACCATGTCCCAAAGTACCACATCTACACAGGCAACGTGTCATGGCACGTGGAAGGAATGTGTTTTGCAGTGAGGTCTACTATTTACGATAGCCGTTAGTTAGGAATAAAAGCTTTCCTAACAGCTTTGGAGTCTGTATCCTTTGCACTGTTTTCTGCGTCCTTCAGAAGACTGACAAAGTTGGCAACTAAATAATCCCAAATTGGCTTTTTGAGTACATATTGCTCTAATATAATTCTCAGATGTCAGGGCACTCTCTAACAATACTTTCTGGAGGCTTACTGGAGCATTTGCTAGACTAATTTGTGGAGCCTCAGGTTGAACTTTAGTCCGTTTTCCTATCCCTTGTAGTCTACTCCAGAATTGATTGTAGTCAAAACTCCTGCTGCCTGGACCTAGCAGGCAGGGAAGTCCCTGCTTGTGAAGAGGAGGTGATGAATAGTCACACTTCTCTGACTGTCCCTGTTCATGCTTCTTTCCACTGCAGACTGTGGCAGCCTCAGCAGATGCGTGGCTTTACTTCCTACTGTAGCTCGCATCTCAGCAGGACATCTTGTTCACATTTTCTTTTCTGTGACAACTTTTCTCATTCCTGTTTTTCTCTAGCTAAGCATTGATAAACTTCAAATGGATGGCAGCAGTGAAATGGCACTGCATTTCTCTTGCAGATACCTGTAACAGTTTTTCTCATGATTTTTGGGAGAAATTAAGAATTTAAACATTACTGTTTTCTACAGTAAAAATAAACTAGTCCACAGGTATGTTCTAAAATACAAGTCATCTTACGTTTGCAAAAGTAGTTCCCTATCTCAGTGGTTTTTGTAGTTCTTTGGTTTTGGAACTGAAACATTAGAAGATTCATTGCAGGAAGCAGGTTTTAAAATGCTAATTGTTATCTTCCAGTCAGAGAAAAATGTGGTGGTGTTATCTTTAGACATGGTGCTTTTCATGTTACTCTCAGTTATCCTGTCCTCTTTCCTCTGTCTCTTCCCCACGAGTTCCTGGTCAGCAGCAGCACATGGGAATTGATCAGGCTGAAAGTTAACCCAGTGCACGCCGCAAAAATGTTTGGCTTGTTCCTGCTGTTATGTTATTTTTCTCCGTTTTTGTGGGGGTTTGGCGTGTCTTCATTTGTTTATGTCAGTTTATTACTCATTTCTTGACACTTAGTCATGAGTTGATATTTCTGTCCAAATAATGAGCCCAGAGTAGGAAAACACTAATACTTTTGCCCAAATACTCAGCAGTAGTTGACCTGTTTTTCATAAATTTGATTTAGGATTCTATTTGTCTTACTTGAGACTGGGAAAGGAAAAACAAAGAGGGTAAAAACACAGGTGATAGTTTTAAACTGGAATTTGGATGAACTCCGGAAGCTCTCATGGAATGGTTCAGCAGATGTATCAGTGGATGGAGAGAGGGTATTAAGGAACCCAGCTGCCTTGTGTCTGGGTTGGCAGAAATACTGCAATAAATGGCTTGTTTCTGATCTGGCAGGCTATGCAAGCAAGAAACAGAGCAGTGAAGGGAAGTAAATTGTAATTTTGATGTTACGTAAACTGGATTGATACTTAAGTACCTCAAAGTAGTTCAATATGTGCTGCTTGCCCAGGTCACGGGTATGGTGAGGCTTATGGAAGGAGTGATTTTCCTGCTTTTTCCAGCCAGGAATGCCAGTCTGCTGGCAAGAGCAATCAAGTCCAAGGACAGGTGTGCTGCAGACTTCCTCCTTCTAGCAGGGATGAACATGGTTACTCTATTTGTAGTGTTGGTCTGTTATGAACCAGGATATGATCGTGCTGCTTCTTGCTTGTAGTCTCTTACCTGGTTTTGTGGGGTGAGAGGTGGGGTCAGGAGGGGAGTAATCCCTCTTTGAAAAACAAAAACCACATTAGTTCATTTAGAAATTTCAGTAAGTGTATAATTTTGTTTAAAAATTAATGAAAAGGATGATCCCACTGCAACATTTTTCTTAATCATGATGATTCAAAAGAACAGCTTGAAAATACACTTCTTTGAGATTGATAGTATTTTAACTGAGCTGTAGGGGGAAATATCTGATTGTGTGGTATCTTTTGTGGTGTAGCTGCAGTGGAAAAGTTGTCTACTGTTGTAACTAAAAAAGGACAAGGTGTTTGATTGCAAAACACCAATATGTTGATGTATAGATAAGAACAGAATGGAAAACTATAAGCAATAACTTTATTCCAGTTAACTGTTGATTTTATCAAACTGCCAATGACAGAGAGTGTTACCATCCTTGCACAATAACCCTGAAATCTTTGCTGCTACAGATTTCCACTTTAGAGCGTCAATATGTTTTAGGATTTTTAGGAAGTAAAATTAATTTTAGATAGAAAATTTTTACTTTTAAACATCTTTCCAACTTGACAGAATGAAGAATAATTCTATATATACAGTTTCAATGCTGAGCAAAATAGGGTTGCTGCCATGATGAGGTTATTATTTTAAAATCCTGAAATTTACATTACATGTAAGTATATATGATAGGGAGGCTTCTGATTCATATTTTGTAATGGTATGAGACTGCAAAATATTGGTAAAATATATTCCAAGTAATGAGTGACCTCTTGTAAAAAGATGGAATTTCCCTATGATACCTGGTATGGCTCTCCTGAGTACTGCTTTGGATCTCCTGTAGGTTTTAATTGGAAGGACACTGTAGAGGTTTAAGGCTGCCTTTTTAAAAAAAAGCTTTTTTGCACCTATATCTGAAACTACATCACTAGAACTTGTATTACCTAAGGTGCCTTCCAAATTTGCTAGTCTTTAGGCAAGCAAGTCTCAGAGGTATTTCACTTAGTATGATACACTTCCCATGTAGACTATCACAATTGTCTGTTTCTCTTTTTTTACTATCAGTCAGCAGTCTTGCCATGGTCAATCCTTTTAGTCTGTCATTTGTTGTATGTACAATATATTCATACTCATTATAAATATTTTTCTGGTTTCTTATGGCATGCTGGTTTCCCCACTAGTATTTTAATTGACTTTGTAGCTTACACTACTTTTCACTTTTGGTTTTGGTCTAATTCTCCTCTCTTTTTTCTTTATCACTGGAAAAATAATTTGTGTTTAGCATCTGTAACTATGAGAACTTTAGAGTTTTACTTTGCATTTCTAATACCCGTTCTTTATCTGTTTTAGCATCTCCCTGTATTCTTCCCAGTGTTCTTTACTTCCTATTTTCTTGTAAGTATAGCATATTCTCTTTTTCCCCTCAGTTTCTATTGACCTGTTTAACCATGTGGAGTTAATTGAAGCTACATCTCACTCCTCAAGAAAATAATTCAGTTACTGTATAAGTTCAGTTTCATTTTTACACCCTCTCCTTATGACTGGGGTATCTTGCTATTTGTCTAAAAGGTATTTAATGCACTATCTTTTTACATAACACAGCTATCTAAAATTGCACAGCATTCATCTTGGTAGAAATTAAATTTCAATTCCATTCTGTTTGTTTAGTGGTTGGAATCTGACATGAACAGGTGGGTCCCTGGCAGGTTTCAGGAAACAACCAGTCATGTAATTCATCTATCATTCTGTCTTATCTATGACATGTTTAAATGGTTTCCAGGTTAAAATTGAGCTCACAATTGTGACTAGTTATGTACTAGTCCCATTATTTTTGTGTACATGATCTTTGCTTTACTCAATAGTAATTCTTCTGTCTTTTGTGTAGTGACTCCCCTTGATATTTTTGGTTTCTCTGTGTGTTCTTAATGGATTGTTTCCTAAGGCAAGATTCAGCATTGTAGGCATCTACTGTATCTAAAAATGTTCAAAGCCTGTCATCCATGAACCACCTCTTAGTAAATATAAGTCCGAGCACAGCTTTGTGAGCTTCCCACAAACATGTGAGGCTTCAATGCTGGACTTTGGAATTGCAGCAACTGGAGCTGTAACAATTTGCAAGCCCAAAATTCAATTTGAGATTTTTTTTTTTCCTTTTCCCCTGATTTTTCAAATTACCAGGTGGTGGATCCAAGTCCTTCCATGAATTTGCAGTGATAATATATTTAAAAATCTATGAATTTGCTCGTGAACTCTGAACACATCAGTATGACTCCTGTGAAAAGATGTCCTCCTGCCTGCATCTCCAAATAGTCAAATAAACCTTACCTTCCTATTGCCAGCTACTATAAAATAATGATAAAAGTCTCTCTGAGACCACTGCACACTTTGATTTAAAGTATCAGACATGATACACTTTGTTCTTGGTTTTTGTGTAGCAATGGGCATTATGATACCTAACTAAACATGCCTTGGTTTTGGTAGGGTTGATAGTAGTTGCTAAGTCCTACTCTCTGAGATAGACCTTAACTGGTTTGTCTTTTATGAAACTTGTTTGGAAATTTACCTTTAACCACATGCTTTTCTGTTGGTTGGTTGTTTTCTCTGCCACAGCTCTAACTTCCTAATTTATTGATTTTTTTTTTCTTTTCCCCCCTTCAAAATTTCAGTATCCCAGTATTAGTCTTTATAATAATTTAGAGGCTGTGGTTTCGTATTAATACATTGGTGCTGCTGAAACAGTATGTCTCACTTAAATATCATAATGCTTATTCTGTTGCTTCTTTAGCTGTCTCTTTTGTCTGGCAATAATATCATTATTGGAACTTGTACTTCAATCTAGATACTTGTAACTTCTGTAAAGAAAAAAACATCCAGTACTTCATAAAAGTGGATTTTTACAGGAAAAAATAGCTTTTGGGGACTGGGACCACCTGTAACTAGTAATCCTGGCTTCTATGTTCCTTGCTTTATAGCCTGAAGGAAGCTACTTTGGCAGCTCCAAACCATTTTCTATGTATGGCAGCATGTGTTAACTACTTAATTAGTGGTTTATGGACTTATCAGTTCAGGGATTTTGTCTGTGAGATTTTTCTTTTGATAATTTGTTCATATATATGACACCAGTCAGTGAAGTAGAAAGCCTAAGGTCTTACATAGAAGCTCGTTGCTTTCCTCAGCAATATGGAGAGCATGCATCCAAACAGAACCCTCATGCATGTGATCTATCCTGCTGTGTAAGGGCAACTCACTGCCTCCAGTCCTTCCAGCTGCTGTCTGAGATGCCTTCTCTGTTCACTGCTTTCAGCTGTGGTTATTTCCTTGTGATTTACCCTGGACATGTTTTTTGGTTGTGGGCTTTTTTATTATTTATTTGTTTATTTACCACTATATTCTTTTTTTTGCAAAATTTTAATAAAACTTGTTCTTATGATGGGCATTTTCCCAAGACTTGTGGCCATAGCCATAGAATGGTTTGGGTTGAAAGGGACCTTAATAATCATTTAGTTACAACCTGCCAGGAGCAGGAACACCGTCTACTAAACCAGGCTGTTCAAAGCCCCATCCAAGCCTGGCCTTGAACACTTCCAGGGATGGGGCGGCCACAATTTCTCTGGGCAACCTGTTCCAGGGCCTCTAGACTTGTTCCAGCAGATCTGTGTCCTTCCTACGCTGTGGGCCATATTCGGTCAAGATCTTTGCTGTCTCTGCAAATCCCAATGTGGAGAGCTATACTCTTTGTACTGAGGTCAAGCCATGGGGCAAAATGATGCGAAGACAAATGCCTCGTGTGTTTTCTAGTAATTGCCTGCAGTGATACAGAACAAAGCCTAACTGAGAGAGGATATCATATTTTTTCCTCATGCAAAGCATCTGATCTGAGTCTTTTACTCTTGGTAGTCTCCTACTATTGACTTTAGGAATTTCTCTGAGGTTTCTTTGATTTTGTTGTTTCAGTGCGTGGTTTTTTTGTTGTTGTTTGTTTGGGTTTTGTTGTGTTGGGGGTTTTGGAGGTTGTTGGTTGGTTGATTTTGGTGGGGTTTTGGTGGTTTTTTGTTGTTGATTTTTTTTTTTTCTGGATATGCTCCATGAGTTCTCCAGTTAAAGCAAGTCCTCACATATGTGCTGATCCTAGCTGGTATAGCAAAAAACAAATAGGAGATCAGATTCAGCTTGAAAGCATAGGTTGTCACTTACTCCTTTCGATCGTGCCTCCTTTCAGCTGTTGCCAGTAGATCATTTTTGGAATTTGTTCCTCTGTGACAGTATAAAAGGACAAATTTGGGAAGGTGATAGACTGTTCTGAATTACTTTTTCAGTTCAGAGCATCTAATTACCCAACACCTGTTGCATGGGATATCCAAAGATACTTTTCATCATCCTGGTTTTAATGTGGGCTTATTTTTCTAGAATATGGGGAAGACTGTTGGAGAGATTGCCTCTAGTACAGTTTGTGAATGCCTCTTTAGATGTGGTATAAATATCAGTTGTGTGTTTTGCCTAGAAGTAGGGTCTTACGGAAATCCTTTTAGCTCAAATCCTTGGCTCGTCAGTGGAGACTACTTTCCATTTGAGTACCTCTGAGACACAAGTAAGAACCTACTTGGCACGTGCATTTCTGAATGTCCTTCATCAAAGGATCCTAAAGTTGTGTTCACACTTTCCCGAGACTTCTAATCTTCTTTTCACCCTATTTTCTCCACTGCTGTCAATGCCCAGTTCTTGATTTTTTTGCTCCACACCCCTGCAGGAGCAGAAGTCTTCAAGCAGCTGGCAGCACTCTTGCTTAAGTGCAAGGCTCAGGACTAAACACCCAGCACTGCAATGTTTTGTTTTCCACTTGAGGTTTTTGGGAACCTCTTAGAAAAGTCAGAGACTCCTCTTTTGTTCTTCGCGTTCCCCCCAGCCAGTTACTTCTGCTAAGGTCAGTAACTTCTGATAAGAGAGTGCTGCTGCAGAACCAGTTTGCCTGTGTCGGTAGCAGCCAGCAACATTATGTATTGCAAGTTTCTCAAGTATAAAGCATAGCTGGTGCTGTTAGGGCTCACAGCTCTGTGCCCTTTTATACTGGAAGATGGCTTCATGTTCATCTGCCACCTATTAATGAACCTCTTGGTGAATATCCCACAGGAGTTGAGACAGCTTCTATGAATAGCAGACATCAGACAGTGGCTGGAAAGACACGAGTACCTTCTTGAGGTGGATATGCCTCAAAAATAGAGGTGCTTTTTTTCCAGCAGGGGTGCTCACTCCAACACTGATCTCAGTGTTCCCTGAAAAGTTTAACCCATGCACATTAGTGTCCTGAACCTCTGAAAGTCCCAAGCCTTCTTTGTCTGCTACTTTTCTGCATTGAAATGCCAGACGTTTTTGGAGGCAGTTGTGAATGGAGCTCTTGCAAACTCTGGTATTGAAAGCCTCATCTATGTGATAAGAAGGAACCTGTCAATAAATATTCACATTTGTTTTCAAAAAGAAGGTAAATGGAAGTGTTCTGCCAATACAGTGCTATACCTATCTATCTAAATTTCGTTCATAATTTAGCTAAGGTATTTTAGAATGTTGTAATGCCCTTACAAGCATTATAACAGTGTACCATGGCATGTATATGTGCATGTCTGTAGACGAAACTGCCTGGGATGTCTTTTGGCAGTATCTGTTCTAGATGAGCCTTACATTAGGGCACTGATATTCCACAGAAAGAGAGCCATTTTTCACATCACTCTGGGGATTGGATTAAATTGCAGTGAAGTGCTCTTAATATAGAATGTGTTCACCTTAGGAGTTAGTGTGAAACAGCTGGGTATACTTCAAGTTTAAACCTTAGCCTATTTTGCAATAGCTTTTCTCTGTAGATGAGCCCCAAGAGACGTCCTTGCTTAACTCAAATTTTAGAGCATTTTGAATGAATGCTGTGGTATCATAACCTGCAGCTCCAAAAATATCAGGATAGAAGAGTTTTCCCTTGTGAAATGTTCCCAGTATTAAAAGACCTCAAAAAGCAGTCTGTAACCTCGGAAAGGTTTTTCTTATTTGTGGAAAAAAAAAGATAAAACTAACTCTGTTTCCCACATCAAATACTTCGGTATACATGGCTGGGATTTCTTGACTGGAGTAATATTGGAGGCACTTAGGAATTTTTATATAAATTTTTTCTTTGCCAAGCCATCTAAAATGGTGAGAATGGGCACTGTTTTCTATTTGTCAGTAGCATCTTGACTATAGATTCAGTCGAAGAAAAATCACTCCAAAATGAGGCTAAAACTGCAGTGGAAGGGGAAAGGAGAGCAGTTCTAGTTTATCTTGATGCCGTGATAAAGGAGAAAAAGAGTTTGCTTACCCGAGAAGTGTTTGTTTATCTTCTTTTGGTGAAATAATAAGAATGGAGATGTATTTGGAAAACTTTTTGGAGTTGTTAGGAAGGGAACATTTTTTTTCCACTGTGGGAGGGTAGAAAGTTTACTTAATACCTTATGCATAAAAATGCATAAAAGTTCATTTTCAAACATAGTGAAACTTAGTCATACTCCTTAAAAGATATGTTGCCAAGTTATATATTATTAGTGTTATTCTTGTTGGGTTTATGAGCATGGTCTTACCACCTGTTAGGTCTACTGTTTTGTTATTCCCATCTTTTCACATACTTTTTTTTTTTAATTTCCACTTATATGATATAAAATAGTCAAACTAAGGTAAGCCTATTTAACTCAAAGGTGAAGAAATGCTATTTTCTCTTGTATTGGTTGCCTGCTTTCAGTAATAGAATTTTATATTCTGATGAGTTGCAGTTTTGGTTGGCATTATGAGTTTTTTCTTCTCATGGATGCTTTATGCTCTGAGAAGGAAAGACATTTAAAAGCAAAAATATTTAAATAGCTTGTAACTTACTAAAGTCTAATATGACTGATAATGCTACCCTGTTCCTAACAATATTAAAATAACATATAAATATATTTGATGCTCTAAGTAATCAAAGAAGCAGGGAAGACTATCTACACAAGAGGAAAAAAATGCTCTGTAGACCATCTGACTCTAAATGTAACATGGCAGTCAAGATTAAAAGATAGTGTAATATGGAAAAACTTGAACGATTGAGTAAAGAAATATTACTGGGATATTGTGTGTGTTTCTCTTCTCATGTTAATTTTGTCCACAACAGCAGTGTCCTGTAAGAAATGCAGGTTTAATAGGAGCAATGTTTCAAAGCAACATATACAATATACACCTACACAAAATGTATGGAAAAGCGTAGGAATGAAAGAGCATAAGAAAAGTGCTTTTTATGAGTTGAAGGTAGACACTGATAATCAAGCCTGCCAGCCACTGCACAAGTGCTTGCTGCTGAGTTGTAGTTACCTTTTGCTGATGTTCCACCGAGTTCTACCATCACAATTTGCCAGTTAATCTGTGCTTAAAACCTGTAATCTTTGTGTATTGAAATGTGACATATTTGCAAAAACAACAGAGGGTGACTGAAGAACATCTAATGGTTCTTTGTGTAACTATTTCCTTGAAACAGAATCCGGAGTGGTTAACTTTATTTGGAAAGGATAATGTTATAGTACACACACACTCCCTCCCTCCCAACAGGAAGTTTTGAGGAGGGTTCAACACCAGCAGCAGAGTATTGCAGTGATCATCAGCCCATAATTTGAAGAAATATCATCCTTTGCCCACCAACTCTCCTCCAAGGCATCCTTGGGGATGCCCATTCTAATGCTGGGGTGTGCACAACTTATTGCTGGTTGCACTGTTGGTTTGTGCTCTGCAGCAATGTAACACCATATTCAGGAAGGAATTAACTGAAGTGTGTCTTTCTTTCATAAGGGACCTGCACAATATGAATGTTCTTTCAGAAACAGAGCAAATCAGCATTGTAGGTGAAATGTACAGTAAATTGAGATATTTTTTCTTGCAAATATTTATAGTGACGTTTCAAATAAGCGGAAATTTTGTTTGATTCGAAAATGTAAGTGCTGTTAATATCTATACTCAGACAAAAATGGGCACATGCATAGGAGGTTTAGAACCCTCATTTTTAGTTTCTCTAGTCTGTGCCAGTACACTACAATTCAAAGATATTTTCTGTGTAATTGCTGAAGAAAAGGTGGGAAAAATACCAGAAACTCTTCTGTATTATGTTTGCATTATGGTATTGCTGTCTGGAATCCATGCCTCGTGTGAAATATTTGATGTACTGCAGAGTTAATACTGGAAAAGCTTAACAGTGTTTGTAGTTAGAGCTTGCTAGTACATATGAACATGTAGCAAAATACCCCTGTTTAGAGGCAAAAAATTAAACATGAGGCAACCTGCTCTGGACAACTGATGTGAAGTCTTGTGGATTATATATACAAGGGACAATAAAGCAGTGACAGTACAGAAATGACTTGGGAAAGAACGTAACTCACTTCTAGCACTGCTTTTTAATTTTCTTTTTTTCATTGAAAATTCAAGTTGTTTTTCCAATAATTTTTCCAGATCATATTGTTCCCTGTCTGGTACTTGAGTTGTAATCAGTTACAGTGTTATTTTTGCAGTTAACACTTTAAGACATTGCTGCTGGTGGTGTTTGTTCATTTGCTTGTTCAAGTGGGATGCTTCTTATTAACCCTTTCATCACTTTGTTGAAGTGTAGTGTAGGAGAGAGGATGTGGGTGGTGCATGAGGGTACAGGAAAGACGTGAGAGTTCCTGAAGCTCCTTGTGAACACTGCAGGCTTCTCTGAAAATAGTGAGTGATTTTGTGATTAAAATGAGAGATGACTTTCAGTGCAGATGAATGCCAAGCAGTGAGGAGGGGGGACAAAACAGACTTACCTGCAAAACTGTGCCTATAGCAAAACATAAAACAGTGGCTGGTTCCTGGCTACACGTTGCTGCTCAGGAAAAGGACATTGGGTTTGTTTTGGGTAGTTTTCTGCGAACATCTGTTTGGTGGTAGTTTTAAAAAAAAAATGAAAATCGCCATTTTGAATATTTTGTCTCATTTTGTGCCCTGTTCCAAGATTTAGTAGAAGAAGAAGAAGCATGGAAAGGAATGACAGGCTTGGGCTGGCTTCTGGAAGTAGAAAGGGGAAATAATACTGGGTCTAGTCAATCTGGAGAAAGGCTGTGATTAAAGGATGAAGAAAGTCAAAATGTATGTTCCAGAACTTGCTGCCAAGAGATTCTTTAGAAGACAAACCCGTAGTGGTTTCAAAAGTAAATTGGACAATGCCATGGGGAAGAAGAATTTAATTACGTGGGTTTTGGTGCAGCCTATGAATCTGGGCATGCAAACTTTAGTAATTGCTAAGTTTCTGGTGGCTGGAGTTAAAGAAAATACTCAGACAGTATTGTTCACACCTCCAAAGTTCTTATGCTTTGTTCTTATGTGCTAAGCCTTTCAGAAACAGCATACTCTGTGAGTCAAACCTTTGAATTAAGAACACCAACACCTAGGTATCCAAAAAGAAGGGTGCAAAAGAAGCTTGGCTGGTTTTAGAGCATCTCTTTGGATGTGTCCCCAGTATTGTTGCAGGGAGGAGGAGCGTTTGTATTCGAGGTTTACTATGTAAGCTAAGCTGAACTTCTCAGTAACAGTGAGGCATGAATATCTTAGAGAGGTGCTTGGGATTTTAACTTTGGGTTGTGGTGAAGTTGTATGTTACTTGTTTTGTTTTCAACAAAAACACGTTTTGTTCTGCCACTTTTCCAAAATTGGTATTTTGTGCCTGTCTTCCTTTGGATAAAACCAGTTCCTTTCTTATCTGTTGCTCATAGCTTTATTTTTTTCCCCTCCAAGGGCAGCAGCATGAAACTGGTGACTGTTACCAGGTTTTGATCAGCAGCTGCAAAGCAAAGTAGTCCTCTTAATTTCCTTTTGCATCTGTATAGTGAAGCTTTGGCTTTGTCCGGTAGTGGTATGTCTTCACGTCTGAGATCACACTGTTAACAATTTGCAGGTGGAAAGGTTTTTCATAACTATAAGCTGTTTGTTTACCTCTTAAACAAACAGTTTTGCATTAGTTGACAATATCCAGGGTAAATAAAAAAGCCTCTTTTCCAAGTACTTACTTATTTTTGGAAGCTCCGTTTGAAAGGAGGGGCTGTGGTGTTTTGTCTTTGGTACGCTACTTCCATTAATGAATTAAAATGCAGAACTGCTTCTGGTTTGTTAAGAAATCCTATTTTAAGCTATTAAAATGTAGTTGCAATTAACCTGAAGATAAGTAACCTCAATGCGAAGTTTTCGTGTGAGGAAATCTATGGCAATACAGTTAACTCTTGATGGCATGTTTTTATTTTTGTCCTCATTTGCTGCAAACATGTGTCTAAGACTGAGCAGCAGAACAAACTTTGCCTGTGTATATATGGCATGAAGTACTGCTTTATGTCTCTGAGTTGTCTCTTCACTTCGAAGGATCAAATGCCAAGTGTAAGAGCCTCATGTGCTGTCAGGTATACAGAGTCCCAAACTAACAAACATGTTTTAACTCTTTAGGTGCTGTTTTCTCATCTGTATGGGCTGGCCCCAAGTCCCCCTGTCCAGAGGTGTGGTTTCTGAAGCTGACTGGTTTTTTATTCCAGTCTTAAGTATCCTAAAAGTGTGTTTACATGATTGGAAAGAGGAGGCTTCTTCCTTTGAACTGGAGCTGTCCCTTGCTTGTGGTTTGAAACTACAGCTATTGATGAGTGTAGACAGGGTTTATATAAAAAATCAGAAGGTCTCTTGCCTTCTTTCATGCCTAAGCATGAAAAGTGGCCTGTGGTGTTTACATCTTGATCTCTCTTGCCAGAAATTCTGTCTCTCAAAGTATATAATCATTGTCTCTTACATCACAAAAATAATTTTCTGGTATTTGAGTATGTCTTTGGAAGTATGAGTCGTGGGAATATATTGCCTCAAAGCTCTAGCACAAGTTTACTGACTCTTTGTTCTGGCTTAGTCTAGTCTATTGTGCTCTCCCAATTCTCCACGTTTTTCACTATGGGTAGGACAGAAGACATAAAAAACTTTGATCAGGGTTTAAAAATCAGAGATTATTTCAGTTGTTTTAATTTGCATTTCCTATGGAAAACCAAGCCATTGCAGCCAGTGATACCATTTCAACTTGTGTTCCTAATACAATATGGGGCAACATTGGTGTTCCTGCAAATTCCTTTCAAAGAGAATTGTTTTAAAGAAATGTAATTGCCATAATATGGTTTCCAAGGGAAAAGTATTGAAAGCATCCCTCATGAACTTCATATTTAGTATACATCACATTTTTATTTATTCTGCTGAAATGAAAAAAAGGAATTTGATAAGCCATGGAAAATCTGAGAATAAATGTGAAATTTTTGTGACAATATAAACTATTAATTTGCCATTTCATTTTGTTCATCTGTCTCTAAAATTGATCACAAACTGAATCAAGTTTCTTACTCTTCACTTTAAACAACTAAAAATTCCTGACTTGTTTTTAACCTCTTGACAAAAAGTGAGATGGTAAGAGGATTAAATCACTAATACAATAAGAAAGACCTTAAAAAGTGAAATAAATTATTATTATTGTATAGATCCTTTAACAGTCAACTTGCTTAATTAATTGTAAAATATTTATAATAAAATATTTTAAAATATTTTATATTAAAACTTCATTTATATCCAGAGACAGTTTCTGAAAATAAACAGGAAAATGTATAATGTTCTAAATTTTAATTTTCCTAGCCTCTTTTGTTATTGTCTCTCTCATACTTCGTATGGTCAAAGTAAGTAGCACTTGAATACAGTGAAAATATCAAGATATAGGACATTCCAGTTACTTAGGTGAGCATCTTTAATATCTTCATTGGACCAACAAGTGTTTGAAGTATGTTGTAATTAAAACAAAAATTTAAAATAATTTAATTTAAAAATATAACTTCTTCAGAAAGAGAATGGTAAATTAGATCCATCAATCACGTTTAATTAACAACTTATTTGTACACTGTTTAACTCTACTTTTTAAGACACTGCCTGCAGGATGTTCTGAAGTACCTGTTAGTAATATAAGGGTTGTGGGTTTCCAGTAGATTTTAATCTCAGACCTCAATTTTCAGGAGAAGTCTTCCAAAACTTTACTGTCTTGGACTCTAACACACTTTCTCAATAATTTTGACTGTTCTGTCCTATGCACAGTCCATTACTTTAGTATGACAAATTCTATGGAGATTTTGCATGGAGACCTAAATATACAGATGCATTATAGATCCAATATGTTCTCCTATGTTCTCTAATGAATGGTAGTTATTTGGTATTATGTTTCTAATGTGGAGTACAGAAAAACTTGTCCCTTCTGTGACATGAGGAATGGCCTGTTTACTTGTGTGCCTCTGACTCGCCCTATGTAAGGGACTGGGAACAAGACCAGCAAAACTTAATGCTCTATTTGCCAATTCCAATAGCAAAAAAATGTTTAAAATGAGAAAGATCTCATTGTCTATGAATCCATTAAAATATCCATCACTGCAAGGGTCTTGTGTTCCTCTCAAAGTATAGTCTGTATTTCTTCATTTCCATTTTTCTTTAAAGACTGTTATGCTTTATATGATCTTGTCAATCAAGTTCTTTAATGGTTTTATTCTAAGTGTCTTTTTCTTCTGTATATTAACTTCTGATGTTTGAAACAAAAGACTTCTGCTTTCTCTTAGCAATGTTGATGCTGTTAAATGACTTTAAAATGTTGGCAAGAGAGAAAGCAGAGAGTTAACCTACTGAAGTGCATTGGTATTAGGAACATTAAATACACCTTTCTCTCCTAAAAATAAGAATGTGACAGTTGGTCTGTTTGGCTTGTTTTAAATATATTTTCTCAAAACTGTAAAATTGATCGAATCCCATTGTCACTTTAATTTTGCAGTGTGAACAGTGTCCATCTCAGTAACTTCCAAGAGATTGAGTTTCATATTTACAGTGTGTTCTTAATATGGCTTTCATGTTTTCATACTAATAGGGATTTTGTGTCTGGTGAGCTAATAAAATGTAATTATTCTTGTGTAAACTGTTCTCAGGTACACCCACCTTTATGGAAGCATTAGCAGCCAATGGTACAACCAACATCCAGACATCTGTAACAGGAGTGACAGCCAGCAAACGAAGGTTTATTGATGACAGGAGAGATCAACCCTTTGATAAAAGGCTACGTTTCAGCGTGAGGCAAACGGAGAGCGCGTACCGGTACAGAGACATTGTTGTCAGGAAACAGGATGGATTCACACACATTTTGCTATCAACAAAATCATCTGAAAATAATTCCTTAAATCCAGAGGTCAGAACAATTCTGGTTTTGGGAAGGGAAGGGAATTTGAAGTCCTTGCCTCATTTCTGTCTGTTATCCAGGCACAAACGTACACGAAACAAGATACAGGTTCTCACTTGCAAGATGTTACAACTACAATTGACTTTGTGTACTTCACTTGAGTTTAAAAACCACATTATCTGACCATATTGAAGTGTGCTGTCTTTTATAAGATGGGCAGTGATTAACACAGTGCAACTTGAAAAAAACTTTAGCCTCAATTAAGGTTCTTTTTTTTTCTGTACTGGTTGCATGTGCCATCTGCTGTCCAAATTACAGAAATGCTGAATGAGTGCTTTAGTTACAGATAACATCTAATAGATCTTTCCTTAATGATTTAATTATCTTAGTCTAATTACATTTTTGAGATGCAAAGCTTCCAATACTTTAACTTCCTTTTTTTTTTTTTAATAATGAGGGAAGTTAACTTTCTAATATGATGGTCAAGTGGATCCTAAGGAAAAATTAAAGATGTTGAAGATCCCATGGCGGGGAGGAAAGAAAGAGAACAACATGCTACTTTTTAATGATTGATTAAAATGATTCTTATGAAATTTTTATTTTTCAGGTAATGAAGGAAGTCCAAAGTGCACTGAACACAGCAGCTGCAGATGACAGTAAACTTGTGCTGTTCAGTGCAGTTGGTAGCATTTTCTGCTGTGGTCTTGATTTTATTTATTTTATACGACGTTTAACGGATGATAGAAAAAAGGAAAGCACTAAGATGGCAGAAGCTATTAGGTAAGTAAGATTATCTTCAATCATCTGATGAGTATTCTTCATGTGGATTGGCTTGCTTTATCTTCATCATGTGACCTGGCTTGTTTTATCTTTGTTATTTCAAAAGCCTTTAATTCAAAAAGATCCCAGACATTCACCTGTTATGTGATAGCGTGCAGCACTTTTATGCTCCCTGTCCCTTTCTATTTGAGTTGTCATTTCATGCATTTTTACTTTTAACTATGAAAACTGGGAGTGTGGTAATACTCCTCCAGTTAAAACCAATTTTAAAATACTTAAATAGCCATAGGGTTTCAGGAAAACAAATTTAATATACAAAGATACAAGATATACATTGAATGAGTAACTTGCTATAGCACATTCAGAGCAGTGGAATGATGGATATTTTAGAAGAGTAGATTAATACTAGTGATTATATCCCAATGCTAGGTACCAAACCTAACATTTAAACAAAATGAACCGAACTATTACTAAATAGAAGAAAATATATGAAAACGAAGTATGGATCTTGAAGACTTGTTTTAACAGTACAAACAAGTAGCTTATCATTTGAACACTGGTTTTGAGATCCTGGTCTCTTGCATGCTTTCTGAGTATCTATATTCTTTCAGAACCCTTTCTGCTGTTGTCATTATCACTAGTCATGTTTTCTGAAAAAAAAAAAAGGCCATGTGACATGTAAAGTCTGTTTCATTGGAGGCACAGTTGATTCATAAAGATTATAGTAATTTTTATCAAAGGAAATTTTACATGGAATGAATTAAAAAGTTGCTCATGCAGTGACTTCAGATGTGGCCAGAGGCTCCTAACACTGAGTTTCTGTCATTAGTTTAACTTGTCCCTTCCAGAAACCTGATTTTTGACCTACTATTCATTGTGAATAAAATGGGCAAAGGTAACTTAAGACCCACAAATACACATTCTCCTTTTCAAATAAAGTATTTTTCATATATATGCTGGAGGTAGTCCTCTCTGGAATATTCAGACGTGATTAAAATTGTCTTAATTCTCTGGATGGGATGTTTGTGTGATGACTTGCAAAAGATGGTTCCAGATTATTGTTGGGGGTGTTTTGCATTTAGCTATTTCAGTTCACTAGAATGAGTTAAGAAGCAGCCTGATAAGCTTTAGTGATGGGTGCAATATAGTAAAATTGTCCTGTTTTGCAAAAATACAAAAATATGTAGTGCAAATAAGGAGCAAACTTTAAAATTACCTGTGTATGTATTCAGACACACGACTTTTTTTCCTAAGAGCTCTTGAAGGCACTGCTGTTTGAGAACAGAGAAGCACCAATATTTTTGTGGGTATGGGAATGAATTGTCATTTTTTGTTGACAAGGAGGATGAGAATATGCATATGTCAGTAGCATAGTACCCAGAGCATCATGACCAACCAAGAAAAGGGAGATGAGAATGGAAAGTTTACAGTTGTCTGATATGTGATAGTGGAGCTCTATTATTTATGTTTGTTCATAATTTTAACAGGCACATTTATTTGTTAAGAAAAGCTGTCTACCAGCAGTCCAAAAATGCTCCTTAAGGAAAATCATTAATGTTTTGCCCATTATACCTGATTACCATCACTGAAAACATGGACAGATACCTTACACCAATGCCATACATAAATACAGTGCAGGCTAAGCAGGGCTGTGCCGCAGTTGTGGTACCCAGAGGTGAGGAAAGGCTGCAGTCTTATCTGAGGGAGCTGTGAGGCACATGAATGTACAAGAAGTGCCATATCAGCTGATGCTTGTAGGAGGGGTGTTAAATCTGCACCTGCTCAACTACTGTGCTGTGTTGGGCTGGGAACAATGCTAGGCTTTTACAGAAACAGAAAATGGTTGAGGTTGGAAGAGACATTTATGGGTCATCTTGTTCAACCTGCTCAAGCAAGGTTACCTAGAGCAGGCTGCCCAGAACCATGTCCAGGCTGGGGTTTTTTAATATCTCCAAAGGCTGAGAGTCCACGACCTTGTTGGCTGCCTGTTTGGTCATCCTCACAGTAAGAAAGTGTTTCCTGCTGTTCTGAGGGAACCTCTCGTATTTCAGTTTGTGCCAACTACCTCAATGAGCACTACTGAAAAGAGCCTGGCTCTGTCCTCTTTGCATCCTCCTTCAGGTACTTACACACATTGATGACATCCCCCTGTGCCTTCTCTTCTCCCAGCTGAGCAGGCCCAGCTCATTTAGTCTCTGGGTCACCTTGATGGCCCTTTGCTAGACCATATGGAGTCTCACTGACGAGCCCATAGCTGGACACCAGGGCCGAGCAGAGGGGCAGAATCACCTCCCTGAACCTCCTGCCAGCATTCCTTCAAAAGCAGCTCAGGATACCACTGGCTTTCTTTGCCACAGAAGCACAGTGCTGGCTCAAGTTCAACTTGGTGTCCACCAGGAACCCTAGCTTGTTTTATGCAAAGCTGCTTTCCAGCTGTTTGGCTTCTAGCATATATTAGTGCCTGGGGTTGTTCCTCCCCAGGCACAGTGCTTTAAACTTCCCTTTGTTGAACTTTGAGGTTCCTGTCAGCTCATTTTCCATCCTGTCAAGGTCCCTCTGGATGGCAGCACAATCCTCTGGTGTATCAGCCCAGTTTCATATGATGAACAAACTTGCTGAGGATACACTCTGCCCCATCATCCACATCATTGGTGAAGCTGTTGAACAGTGCTGGACCCATCACTGAGTCCCTGGGATGCAACTCTTAATTACTGGCCTCCAACCAGGCTTTGTGCCACTGGTCACCACCCTCTGGGCCAGCCATTCGGACATTTTTTCAGTCCACCTCACTGTCTGCTCATCCAGCTCATACATCAACAGTTTAACTATGAAACTCTTACAAGAGACAGTGCTGAAAGCCTCATTCTGTGTAGACAATATCCACCTCTCTCCTCTCATCCACCAAGTAACCACCTCATTGTGGAAGGTTATCAGGTTGGGTTTGAAAGTGATGTTACTATGGAGACAAATTATTATGTAGTTTTGAAGGGCTGGTATATTTTACTCTCTTCGATATATGTAGTGAGTGCATGTTTCTGTTTCTCTTCAGGAATTTTGTGAATACTTTTATTCAGTTTAAGAAGCCTATCATTGTAGCAGTAAATGGCCCAGCCATTGGACTTGGAGCATCTATATTGCCTCTGTGTGACGTGGTTTGGGCTAACGAGAAGGCTTGGTTTCAGACACCATACACTACTTTTGGACAAAGTCCAGATGGATGTTCGTCCCTTACATTCCCTCGGATAATGGGCCTGGCTTCTGTAAGTAGTTTGCAGGGTAGGGGCTGACAGCTTCACACTTCAGTTGTGATAATTTATCCAGTGTGATTTCAAGACTTTTTGCCTTGCTGTGTTGTCTTTTTCTTAATTTTTTTCTTTCTCTCATGAAAACTTTTCATGAGAAACCACCCTTTTTAGCTTCTCTGCTCCATGCTCTTACAACCTAAAATTCAGCTGCAGCACGGAACAGAAAGCAGGCACGGGACTTAATCCCACATTTATCCCTGATGGTGTCAGAAGCATTATGTCCTGTATACCAAGACACACCTTCCCTGCTGCTGCCTCGTGAGGACCAGCCACAGGTGTCTTGCATTCAGCACAGCACCAGAGTGTGGCACAGAAGGGGCTGCTTTGCACTTGGTGTCACTGCATAGCAGAGTGCTGTGGCACGAGCCAGTAGCAGTCTTATGCCAGAATGCAAAATAAGTATTTCAGCTTCCATGCACTCCTAACAAAAAGCTATTTAAAAGCTATTTCAGTATCTCTTACCAACATTGTTTTCATGTTGCTCAGTGTTTTTTCATGCTATGTTCTTTGAGAACTTAGACCTATATCCCATTCCAATTTGGACAGTATGAAACAAGTGCTTGTAGCTACACCTGTTTTTCCAAAATTCCTGTTTTTTATAAAAGCCAGGTTTTTTCACTGTAGGTATTTATTGGTTTAAGAATATAAATTTCAGTATATTAAAACACCAGTTTGAAAAGTTTTAATAGCTAATCATGTCGTATCTGGGTTTAGTTATTAGAAGAGAACAGAAAAGGTAACTGACATAGATTAACAGTTATAAGAGTATCTTTAATATCTTAGCGTGTTTCAAACTACTGATTGTTCCTTTCCCTTTTTATTTGGCCATCCATTCATTCATCCATCCATTCCATCCATCCTCGTCCTTTAAAGACTTGTGGTTGTTACTTTTCATTTCTTTAGAAATTGTACAAAAAACACAAGAAGCTCTTCCCTAGTGTACTCTTTCATGCATGTTTGTGAATGGTCTCATTTTTAAATATAAAGATTTAAATGGAAAGCTTCCAGTGGTAACAATTCCTTAATGTTCAGTGCAAAAAGGGAAAAAAAAAAACCCACTGTTTTCATACTATCCCTAACCCTCTGCAGCATAGCAATGTCAGTGCTGTATGGGGCAAAGCTGAACTTTACTCAGCAGATTTCATTAAATATGTTCAGAATCCATACTGAAGACTTTGATAAAGGAGCATGCTTTTTGTCTGTAAAAGAGAGAGAGACAAGTCAGCAGGAAGATGTTATGAGTGAAATGCAAAACATTCAGGGGCAAAAATATCATACAAAAGAAAGAATTAAGGCATCAGTATGCATCATAAAATTTTCTACAAATGTATCAATTCAGCAATATTAGTCCCACCCCTAACTCTTGTCAGACTCAGTACAGTGTTGTTAGAAGCAGATAAGTAAAAATCTTTAATTGCAAGATTGCTGGAAATATCTTTCCCGTGGAGTCAATCACCTGTGGGTGAGCAGGTCTCTCATGGATAGGGTTTTTTCCACAAACATTTTCAATGTGGCCTTATTACAGGAAGTTGGAAGCCCAAACCTTAGGGTTCAAAACTGATACCATATTGGAAATACCAAGAATTTTACAAGTGTTCTTAAACTTGGCTTTCAAGTTTTGAAAATAATCTGTAATAGAGATTAAGGTGATGTCTTTGTGGGGGGATATGTTATTGTGTGTCTGCCATGGAGTTCTTGGAGTTCTTCCTCTGGTTGTCTGGTCTTGGAAATAAAGTACAGGAGCTGTGTGATCAGACATCACACACTGGGTTTCCCTGACAGTCCCCAGGACACTTGGCAGTATTTCTTATGCTTTTCTGTCGGTCATGAGGGATACATGTTTCCATAGTGCCTGTAGTCCACATCAGAGCCAGGATTTGGGGTGGTTCAGATCTGGGGTGGACCAGCAGCCTCCTGACCTCCTGTAATGCAAGAGAGCCGAGATGCTCCATGGCCCCTGGTGGCTGGCATGAAAGGTCCTTGGTGAGCCTCAAAGCCCTCACTGTAAAAGAGAGTCCACAGGAGGTCCCAGTGAAGTTCCTCTGTGGAAGGAGACAGACAGAGTGAGTAGAAAGTGAAGGTTGCTAATGAGAATCTTATATCCTGAAATATTTTTATCATCCTCATTTCTATTGCTGTAATATATTTCTTGGAAAGTAACCACCAAGTGTGTTAATTTTTACAGCAGGTACAAGGCATGATTATGATTGAAGCTTGTTTAGCAGTTGGTCTCCAGCATATGTTGTGTATAGATCAAGAGTGAAGATGCCAAAGCAAGGCATTTCCCTTCAAAACCTGTCAAGTGAGAACATTAATGGGAATGCTCATTTCATGTGAGGTTTTGTGCTAATACTGTGTTACAGCTGGCAGAAAATGATAACTGCACCATTCTCACTTATGGTGTGTTGCACTCAGGAGAACTCAGCAGTTGCCACTAAGTTTTAGGGGGAAAAAAATTGTTTTCTAGCATTTACTTTTATCCTTGTAAAGATACATGTGAAGAATATGTAGACCTGACCACCTGACTTAAATTTTTTGCCTTTCCTAACTACTAGTTAATTGACTTCACATTTTGATCTTTCATATAAATTTTAAGTATTTTTTTAAATTATTTTAGAAAAATATTTTTTCTACATCTGCGCAGGAAAAAGACTCCTTTTTTATGGATGATCTTGTGTGCATCTCTGAATTTTAGCGAGTATTTCAGGTTATTATTGTTGTTCACATACATGTGGGAAAATGAGAAGGAATGGTTAATGAGCCTTGTATATTTGATTTTGCATTCACAGAAGGTAGAACTATAGCATATAGCATTTGATCGTAGTGCAAGAAATTTGGGGGGTTGTAAACTGATATATGTGAATCACAGCTTTCCATATTAACTATGGGAGATGTGCTGATGGTAAAATCTATGGAAAAGATGCTAGGAAACATTTGGTTTTTTCTTTACATTCCTAGTGGACTGGCAGTCAGGAAGCAAACTGCCAGTAGAACCCAGACTTTGTATTTCTTTCCAAAGGGACAGTAACAAACTGCAGAGTTTTCAAATTGCTTCATGTGTAAAATGGCAATACCAGGAAAGTGGTATCCACAGTAAATAATTAATTATTTATTAAATGAATAATTAATAATTTGAGATACTTAATTGAAAATTGATGAAATAATTACCAAAATGTCTAGTGTTCGAAAACACTAAAAAACTCAGAATTTTACCCTCAGAAATGTAACACCTGACAGGTTTGTGTTTAAGAACAGCCTTATTTCCTATATTTCAAGAGTCCAGTAATGGGTTTGTCATATTTTTCAATGCAAATAAGTCATTAAGAAACTGACTCTTTTTTTTTTTTTTCCTGAGGTTGACTATTACTCTGACTTACTCATTTCCACTGGAAATTTCCATGCAGATATCACTGCAAACAAAGTTTAACTATGTAAGAAACTTGGCTAAAGCTAGAACTAAAGTGATTGTAGGGTAAAGCTTTAATGGGGAAATTGATAGATAGTGAAGTGCTTGATAATTACAAATCAAAAATACTTACGGAACTAGAGAGAGCACCTTGTTTTATAGAATGTGGTACTCAGTTCTTTATCTTTAAACTACATGCAAGATCTTTTAAATACTGTTGGTTTTTAATAAGGCTGTTATATCAGATTCCGAAAGGATTTATCAGTTCAACATTGGACTCTTGAAGTAAATGTGAATGTTTATTTTCTATGAATTTGGTCAGAAATTGGAATACGTTCTTCTAAAGGCAAGCTGATGTATCCATGGCTGTTTTACAAATTTGCCAGGCATTATAACCTATTCCCACATATACAGATAACAAGTCAGCAATACTGCGAGAAAGCCAGAGCTAACAAACATTCATGGCCAGGAAACGACAAAAGACATTTCAGATTTAACCCTTAACCATAAACCTCTATATTTTAATAACTACTGACATAGTACTGGTCGACAACATGGACCAATCAGCTGTAGGCCAGTCTTGTTCTTTTTTAATTAAAGCTTGGAAGAGCTATAATAAAACTATTTTGAACAGTGCAGGCATTTTTCTTATTTGTTTTGAACATTTTTCCTTTAATGAGTTTTGTCTCATTACATTTCATACCAGAAGTAACTTTTTATCCCTTCAGGCCAATGAAATGTTGTTCAGTGGAAGGAAGTTGACGGCGCAGGAAGCTTGTGCCAAAGGACTCGTCTCCCAAGTGTTTTGGCCGGGAACATTCACACAGGAAGTAATGGTTCGAATTAAAGAACTTGTCACATGCAATTCAGTTGTAAGTTTCCTTTATCTTCCTGTATTTTTACGATTAGATGAATAAGGATTAATCTAAGTGTTACTGAACTGCACCTTTTTGTTCTTCTGAACAAAAGACCCTTTTCATGAAACAAGGGCTGCATTATAGTACAGCAATGTTTTTTGACACGTTTTTATGTATCTTTCTGGTTTTCTGTTCTTTAGGATTCTTTTTCTTAAGTTTCTGTCTGACTCTCTTTAACCACAGCGTACTGTGGTATATGATAAAGAACATAAACCAGCACTGGATTTTTTATAATATAATTTGGTTTTAACATAGTTGCTGAAGTCCAATTTATTCTAATCAAAAGTGTAAACTGTTGTCCTAACATCTGCACAGAAACACAGAAATCTTGAATTATCTAGAGCTGTAATCTAAATTGCCAAGGAAATGAATACTGTCTTTGACACTATGTTGGGACTTAGTTTTATGAATAACACCTAATGCTTGTGTGCACTACTGACAGTTGCACAAGATAGCTAAAACTAGAACTATTGGATGCTTTCTTATAATAAAAGGTGCAGTGCAAATTAACTCTTCTGTGCATTAGAAATTTTGGATTTTAAAAGAAAATTAATAGTTTTCTAAACAGAAAAGCAAATGTGATTTTTAAGTGCTCAAGAAATTCTAGGCCTGCCTGGTTATTAGAGCAGTTCTGGATGATAGTGTTATGATTAGCCTTCACCAAAATGGACTTGGAGTTTTCTGTAGTTATAAAGCTGTATATCTATTAATAGTTATTTTATTCTTTTCATTATTTCCCCATTTTTGTGCACTTTTAAATTGTGCTGGTTGTAGGGTAAAGGAAATTTTGTGTAATGCTACAAGAAGGATGACTATGAGAAATATTTTGTACAGTCATAGTCTGTTGCTGAATTGATAAGCTTATGTTCATAATCAGCTTCAGGATTCATCCATATAGACCTGTAAGTGCATGTGGTGCTCAGTTCTTGTGCAATACTAACCCGACTCCCCCTGTTGTAATTTTGGCCCAGGTACTTGAAGAATCCAAAGCTTTAGTACGTAACATCATGAAGGTGGACTTGGAACAAGCAAATGAGAAGGAGTGTGAAGTTTTGAAGAAAATCTGGGGCTCAGCACAAGGGATGGACTCAATGTTAAAATATCTGCAGAACAGAATTGATGAATTCTGATGAGATGCCCATTGACACTGGAATTGTATTTCTTGGACATCAGGGCAAGCAAAATATGCCCATTTAAAAAAACCCTATGTAAACTAACCCCTTGCTCAGCTTGGGAACAGGAGTGGACACACAGCCCCTCCCTTTTTATTGTCAAGGGGTTTAAAAGTACTGTATCACTTAAATTTGAACAAAACTCCTTTCTCCCTGATTGTTACATGCAGATATATACACACACGTGTGTATGTGTGTGCATATATCTATATATGTCTTTTATATATATATATAAATGTAATGTGTGAGAGTGTGTACGTAGACACACACACACAAGCTAAAAAATGATAGAGTGCACTACCAAACATCTCTTTAAAAGCTCTAGTTTTTGTTATCTTTGGCTAGTACTGTATCAAATAGAAATTAATTAAAAAGTGAATGGTGTTGCATTATTTTCTGTGTGGCAGGGAAGTCTGGAATAATGCTTTTTTTTTTCATGAGAATACAGAATTGAAACGGGTATTAGCCAGCCCTTACTTTCTCTGCCCAACGAGTCAGCTTAGAGAAAAGGCATTGTCTCAGAAGAAGGTTGAAATACCTCAACTAATGGAACATTCTAAAATTTTGGGGTAACTAAACCCTCCTCTGCTTAAATCACACATATCCCCAAAAAGAGAGTGTGCTCAGGATTAATGCTAAGGAAACACTCTGTTCTTTTTTGGGGGAGAGGTATAGAGGGGTGGGAGGAAGGGGCAGGAATATGTCGGATTCTTACCCAGATAGCATGAAGAAACCACTGTCTCTTAGGGAAAGGGAATGAGGGAGAGCGGGAGGGAAATGGAAAGGGGAAGGAAAAAAAAACCAACACAAAAAAGCTTGTTTTGCAGTATTAGTGAATCACTGAATATCTTATGTATGAATATCCTAAGTTATAAGTTAGTTTTAGTGGGTTTTTAAAAAGCCTCTCTGGGTTGTTTTTTTGTTTGGGTTTTTTTTTTGTTTATTTTGGGTTTTTTTTTAATAACTACATAAGTGCTTCTGTTGCTGGGTGAAAATACTACTTTATATACAGTTTGGGTTTTGTTTTTGGTTCTTTTTTCCTATTTGCTGGTTTAATTGATGTATTACACCAAAAATGCATTTTATGTTCATAAATTTTAGGTTCACTTAGAATATATTATTTAATAAGTTAAAATTCTTTTGGCACACTATTAAGTAAAAAAAAAAAACCTCTTTAAAAAAAAAAACTACCTTATATTAGATGTTTAATGTTCTTTGTCTATGCTTTTTTTTATTATTTGAAATATACACTATATGCAGTATGGTGTAAAAGAGTGCCCTGTGTAAATAGACCTATTTTGCATTCCTTTCAGGAGTGGTTATTGATTCCTGACTGCAGATATCTATTATTACTTGGGTATCTGTGCTTGCAATCTTATTGAATGTACTATGAAGAATGAAAAAGAAATCAAACCTTATTTTTGTACAGTTTTGAACTTTTTACTTGGAACTGACCCACCTCCCCTTCCCAGTGGAGAGCTGTACAGTGTGTAAATCTGCCTTTACCTTGGATTGGTACAGTATTTTTGCATCTGTGGGACCTACTTCTTTGTTCTAGTAGTTTGAACTATATATAAACTGTACAATCTGTAAAGTTTTTATAGAATAAATATTCAGCTGTGAAAACTGGTTAAATAAAACTAATATTTCTTAACACATTTTAAATGTGGTTCTCTCATAGAGTTGTCTTTTTCAAAGACATTTCCATTCTAATGTTAAAGTAAAGCTTGCTGAAACAAATCTTGTAAATCAGAGGTGTTAATATTTGTGGGTTTTGTTTAAAAAGCTCTTAATTTCCTTCAAATTAAAACTTGAATATTAATTTATTGATGCAAATTTTATAGATGTTTTCTCTTACAGGAGGCAGAGGTGGAAAGAAGACAGGGAAAGAAAACATTCTACCTTTAATTATTTTATTAGAGTTCCAGATGAATGTTCAGTAAATGTTTGTTTGCCATCTCTTAAAAATAGGTCATTTTCCCTACAGTGGTAGGGGTGAGTTAGAATTCCTTGGTTGAACTTGATTTTAGTGAAAGGGAGAAGGAAATATACCTTTACCTACAAGTTCTGTAATGTTAAACCTTTTGGAGGTTGACTTCAATTTATATAAAAATCCCTTTTCTGGCACCTCTAACGGCATAGAGTTCATATATATTTATGCTTTACTTAAACATGAAAGAACTGTTACAGTGAAGACATTTAGAATTAAATCAGCTGAACATACAGGCAGTTCAACTGAAAAAATAATTCTACTTGATTCATTTTTTTGTGTTACTATCAGTGAGGCTCCTATAGTGGCTACAGTTTGCATGATAAAATGTGAATAACTTGGTGACTGTGTAAATTCCTGTCTTTGACTGGAAAAAGTCCTTCATTCCGGCCACTTTCTGTACACTGTCAGTATCATGGTGCAGCTGCACTACCTTCACATTAAAAGCAGTAACTAACTTGACACTATTATCAAATTATGTTCTCATTCATAAATAAGGCACACCTTTTGTCCATACGCTGGACTACAGAAATACTGTTTCTTCAGGAAAATACTGTCCAGTTCTTTTCAGTATAGGTCAGTAAATAGCTTTTGATTTGTGCAAAGGGTTACAGTCAAGTCCAGTTCAGTCTCTGCAAAACCATAATAGAGCAAAGACAGAAGTAAGAAAACCAGAGAGCTGACAAAAACTGACTTAAGACATTTTTAAATGAGTGTTTTCAAGGCTTTCTTTACACAAGAGACAGGTCTTTGTCTAGAGCCTGATTCATTGCTGCTGCTTGTGTTGGTCTACCTAAGCTTGCAGTACTGCATAGATTAACTAACCTGAAGCATCAGATTTAGTCTCTGATGTCTGAGTGCAGCCACAGTCACAAAGATTCTCCCAGACACATGCAAACTGTGCTGCCAACATTACTTCTAAAGCTCCAGGTTTGGAATCGCAGCCTCCCACCAGTAGTGGTACCTCAGAATGGCTTTTGTGGGTTAATTCTGGTGTGAATCACTTTGCACCTGAAGGAATTTGGAGCAGCAGAAATTGTTACACCCCGGTGCAATGCAAGAACATAGAAGCAGTATCTTTCTAAATGATGCCTGAGAGAACTTCCATAGGGGCTTTTTTTTTTTTTAACAAAAGAAATTTTCCTGGTTTTTCCTCCTTCAGGCTTGAAGGCAGATCATGTGTTTGGGTGCCACATGTCTAGTCAATGGCTAGTAGAATTAGGAATAATGGTACTGGAATATAATGTTCAGCTAGTGTTAGCCTTGCTCGTTCCTGACCCCCCCATCTGCTGTCGAGACTATCCACTATCTGGATTGTATCACTACTACACAATTTGCTTAATTCCTTATGGACCATAGAGACAATCTGAGAGGCAACTGGATGTGTTGGTGCTGAAGTTTAAAAGTAGCACAGGAGCCCTGATAATGCAGTGTAGGAGTCTCTCCATAATATTTTAGTTCTCTTTTTGAAACAGGTAACAGCCCCGACACTGCCAAAACCAGCAAACTGACAAGCCTATGGAATGGAAGCCTATTTTTGGAAGTGAATAAGAGAACTTTTCTCCTGATGAGGAAATAGTAGCAGAGACCCATGGACTAAAGGTACGTGGAGCTGTTTGAAAGCCACCTGTGTGCGCTTAATCCCACCTTCTGCTCATACGGTACTTTGAGCAAAAACAGAAAGCAGAGCAAGGTCTTAACTCTGGGTAAACTAATCTACAACAAAAGGTATTTGGGGGTAATCTGAAGTTCTAAACCTCCCTGTAGATTTTTAACGTGTTCAAACTTTCTAATTTGCATGAATCCAGGATTTAAAGCAGTTGGCCTGAGCAAGTCCCCCTACTGCATTGACGACAGTGCTAAGAGACACTTCTCTGTGCTTCAGAAGCTGCATCACTATCATTCTGAAAAAAAGGTTCAAATTAAATTATCTGTTTAGGTGGGATTCATTTGTTAAAGTCAGGGATAGTTGAAAAGGATAAAAAGCCCACATAATATTGAGCTATAAATTGCTTATCATCTACACTGATACAGTTCATAGTTTACCCAAACAGTGGATAAAATAGGACTTCAACCAGCTAGAGAAGGAGGCAGCAAACAAAACATTTCTGCTGAATGGACAAGAAAGACTTCCTTCGATAAATGGAACCAATGCTCTACCTAGGTTTGTTGGTGGAAGTTAAAGCATTGTCACATTCATCTGGGACATGACAAGTGTGCTGCTCAGAGTATGAGGAGAGAGTAGGAGGGAGGAAATGCCTCAATTACAGTTTGCCACATGATTTTCCATCCTAAGGAACTGCAGGTAGCTGTCAACACAGACTGTTATAGAGCTTATAACAGTCTGGGCTGGCAACCTTCAGTCATGCAGCATGGGAACTCAGTTCTACTTGCAATGGCACACTGGTGAATTTGCCTTTGCAAGGAAAGGAGTAGCAGGAGGAGAGTCCGTGTATAGTACAAGATCACCATGGTCCTGCCTTCTACAACCCCTCAGATTTCTCTAGAAAATGCTTCACTTACATTTTTTTCCCACATTTTTTTCCTTTCTTGTAGGGGACATGACTGGCAGCCTAAGCCATGCATCAAGCTTCCTAACAAACAAAACCCAAATGCAATCACCTCTTGAGGTACTCACAGGATGAAAAGCGGTTTGAGGGGCGAAGATACTGAAGTGTAATGCAAAATGAGATGATGGTGATGAAATTTCTTCCTCATGCCTCCTGCACAGGGAAAAATGCAACTAATAAGTGGAAATTAAAAGCCACCAAAAAAGCCAGCATGGAGAAAGTCAAAGGAGCTACAGGAAATAAAGGAATGGCAGCTGTTCTCTCTTAAGTCCTTATTCTCACTGTGCTCAGTTCTGGAAGAGCTACAATCGCCAAGAACACCAGGGGGACACATGCCTGACATTATCAGCACCTATGCCTAAACTCAGAGACTGAGTGTCATATTTGCAGGCCCTGGTCCTCATAGGGAACTTCAACCACACCAATAGCACCTGGAAGGACAACATAGAGAAGGGAAAGCTCAGAGGGAATCTCTGAGCACCCACCAGGGACTGTAAAGAGGATGGAGCCAGGCTCTTTCCAGCGATGCCCAGTGATAGGACCGTGACAGTGGGCACACACTGAAACACAGGATGTTCCCTCTGAACATCAGGAAACACTTTGTTACTCTCAGGGTGACTGAGTACTGGCACAGGTTGCCTAAAGAGCCTGTGAAGTAACACATCTGTACCATGGTGACTGGATATAACTTACTAAACACACACTATAGAGCAACTATGTAACTGCAGGGTGAGAAGTCAACTCATAATGCTCTAATAAACCAGTATTTCCTAGATGCTCCTTTCCAAGACTCATTATCCATCTCCAGCAAACTGTCCTGACTGTTGGACAAAACTGTACTGTTTTTCTCAGCAGGAAAAGGCACTCGCTGAGGCCACGCCCAAAGTCATGTGCAGAGTAAACAGGCTGCTGACAGTAGCAGCTTTTTTGAAATACAGACACTACTCCTTACAAATAGAAAGTTTTTGGAATTCACTGAGCTTGTCTAGTTGGGCTGAAATCTTTAATCAAACAGTATTACTGAAAAAACCAAAACAAACCTAAAACCATCTGCTATGTCAGGAATAACCAAGACAAACACTTCTACAGAATTCATGCTTGCATTACATGATGTAATGTAAAAATGATAAAATAATGTAGTTTTCTTTCCATGTTCAAATGTCAAAAGATGTAACGTCCCCATTTTTCTTCCCTTCTCTCCGCTGTACCCACACCTCTCCTGCCTTTATGCTCAGAAAGAGTGGTGGGGATTTAAGTTGGAAACTTGATAAACCCAGAATTATTCTGGGTGCTAAATAACAGTTAACAAAATTAAAACAGTGCAAAGGTGGGAGTTTTTAAACTGAATGACCCCTTGAATCAAGGGCATCAAAATAAGAAAACAGGGAAGCCACCGTGGCCACGAGAAGTTTTTCTGCTTGCTTCATGGTAGGCTTCTCAGGACCAATCATGTCACAATAGGAGTCTGCAAATTTAACTTTGTTATCGCAAGAGCTGGGCTGTAACACCCACAGAAGCATTTCTGAAGACAGTATTGTGCTGTACCTGAGAATAAATGAAGTCACACTTTCATTTGTTAATGTTTCTGAAGGAATTAGATGTTGGCAGAAAATTGTATTCTGGCTAGAGATGAAACAAGTCCACGCATCTAAGGAAAGAGAAAGAAAAAAGGTCAGGTCTTGACATCAATTTTCTTGAAGAAAAATAAAGCACAACAGCCAGTCTGATGAAGGAACCAGGGGCAACAATTCCGTAATCTTTTGGACATTTTGGACGCTCTCTTTCAGCGCATAAGAACAGATTTCGTTTCCACCAGAATCATAAACATCTGAAATAATTGATATTAGTCCGCGGGGCAGCAGAATTTCTTCTAATTCCTTCAACAGAAGATCTTTGCAAACTGTTAATCCCAATGATGTAAAGCAGGAAATTTGGAGACCTCTCACAACCCAGCTCTCCAGTAGAATAAACACTTAAATAATTCAGATCCCTGATTATTCTGAAAGATCCTGGCATGAGAAGATAGGCTACTAATACTTAAAAAAGTATAGCCCCATGGTCTGGATTTCAAGTTCCCCTACAATGGCTACCCTCATCATCGCACCAACCATTCGGATGAGGACAAGTGTAATTTTTCACATTCACTCAATTCTTTTGCAATCTGCTACAGATTTAGACATCATAGCTCAGCAAACAGATTTTTTGCTCACATTAAACAGTTTAAACATAATTGGTTGAAAACATAGTTTCCAACAGAAAAAAAAAAAAGCAGTAAGTGCACAAGAATTATACTAACAAGGTACCTCAGAACTTGAAAATAAGTGAGGAGTTTCTGGAAATCTGTGGTTAGCCAACATTTAAAATGCCATTCAGCTCCCTCATTACACTTCCTAACAGCAGGATAGATCCACCCAATGCTCACATGGCAAGTTAATGCTTTGGGAGCAAAATTCAAGAGATGTGGCACATCTGCATCTAGGCAGTTCTTGACCTGCAGGCATTAAAACTGCATTTTTGCCACTGAGCCGGGACAGGACCCAAGGGAGTGGCCTGAAGTTGTGCCAGGGGAAGTTTAGGCTGGATATTAGGAAAAGGTTCTTCACCCAGAGGGTAGTTGAGCAGTGGAACAGGCTCCCCCAAGGAAGTGGTCACAGCACCAAGCCTCACAGAGCTCAAGAAGCATTTGGACAACACTCTCAGGCACAGGAGTCACTCTTGGATGGTGCTGTCCAGAGCGAGGAGTTGGACTTCATGATCCTTGTGGGTCCCTTCCAACTCAGGACGCTCTGTGATTCTAAGCAATACAGCAGTCTGTAGAGCTAATATATATAAAATAATTAAACTAATGAGTCACATAAAAATTGTCCAGAAGTTCCTGAGAGGCATTGATTGGCTGAAAATGAACATTTTTTACCAGTGACATGCACAGAGTCCCCAGCTTTACATTCAGAGACTTCAGGAATCCCCAGCAGAGTTTTGTATCCCAAGAAGCTTGTTCGAACGTGGGAAGTTCCCTGGTGGAAAATTTCTGGCCAGCAATACACAATAACCTGACACACCATCATTTCCCCATCTCTGGTGTTCCTAGAACTCCTGTAAGTTCATCCTGGTGAAGAAGAGCAGCTGTAACCCGAGAAGAGCTGCAGCACCACCAGCAAGTGCCCAGAGGTGCGATATCACTGAGGCACAGCAGCCCGGCAGCACAAGGCACGAGTGAGATAAGCGCTGGATTTCCCTCTCAGTCCCCCATCTCAAACTGAAACCACAAAGGAGAATCAGAGCATCCCACCCTGAATCCACATGTAACGCAGGAAAGAGAGGCACAGCTGCTCCGCAAGGATGACGGCCAAGATGAAGGATCTTTCACATCTGTTTTTCCTATCGTGCACAGCAGGAGCTCTGTTTGAGGGGCTGCGAAGGCGCCCGTGCCTGGCCTGCTGCCACACTTGACCCTGCAAATCACTGGTGATAAAAGAGCAGAGTGCAGCACTGCTCGAGCAACAAGCTTGCCCAGTTTCCCCACCAGATCACGGTACTATCAGCACCTCACAGGCTTGATCCCAGCTCCCACCAGCAGCATGAAACTACACCTTCCAGCATGTCCTCCCTGATAACTACAGCCATCCACATCTACACCCTAGACTTGGGAAGCAGTTATCCAGGAGCCTGACAGAAGAAGTGAGACTGTGGGGCCAGAGGCAACTGTGCAGTAAACGCTGCCCTACCCAAGGCACCCTCAAACCGTGGTACTTGCAGCCCAAAGGCTACTGGGTGGCCAACATCCGGTGCCAGCTCTTTCTTTTTCACTCATGTTTTGTGGAGGGGCATCAAAATACCTCGGAAGCATTCACTGACCGACTGCCAGCAGCTGCCACAGAATCGGTGTGGTCGGAAATGAGGAGCAATGCAAACACCAAAGCCTCTCAGCCTTCAAATTCAAAATATCTGTAGAAATTCTGTGTTAAACGTCAAAACTAAAAAACCCAGAGCACTGTGTGTCTCCTAGCAGCAAGACCTGGCTTTGTGGGTTGGGGATTTGATCCTGTGGAGTGACTCTCTTGCTTGTTGCTGCCTCTGATAGGATTACATTTATCAGGGAGCTGGAGAGCCTCTGCGTCTCTGTGGGAACCCCTAAGGGGAAAATCAGGGTCTCCTCAGAACTGACAGGAAAATTTAAGACTTCCTCAAAGAAGAAAAGAAGCAAGGCAGAAGAAATCCAAGGGAAGAAGTGGAACTATTCCTAACAATCATGATAATTGCAGTTTTGTAAGTTAGGCTGGCTGGGTGCCCAGAAGGGGTAAAAAAAACCCAAACCAGTTTAACTGACAAGCATATAACCATTTGCACAGCCCTGCAGCAAAGCAAAATGACCTCCAACTTTCCAAAAATCTTAGCTATAGATTTTGCCCCATACCTACATTTTTTATTTGAGCAGATTAATGAACCTAGGCTTTAAAATAGTAGTGAAGTTTGATGTTTCTGACAGTAACTATGAGATTTAGACACAGAACTGTCAATAAACACAAACAGGAAATAAATCTTGCTTAAATTTTTTAAATCCCTTATTTAAAATATATTTACAATACATAACCAGCCAACTGCACACACAAACCACATAACATGCGGTAGTCAAATGTATATTCTGCATGGGTAACTTTCCCAACAAGTTTACAGGGTTTTGCCCATCATAACAGTTTCAGCCACATTTTTGTCTGTAATGTTCTTCTTTTTAAAAATGTTTTACCAACAAGTCACCCAATTGCCTTTGCATCATGACAACTTTAAAATCAGTTTCATCCCCCTGCCACACAATAACCTTCTACTGGTCCAGCACAATTTCCAAATTCAACACTTGTGAAGATCAGAAATGTTCACAAAACTACAAACCAGGGACTCCTGGCACAGCTTCAGGAGCTTCACTTTAAAGATTCTTGGTGCAAGATGATATATGACAGGGAAACTTTCACAAGGAAGTCCAGAAGCTCTAGAAGTAGATATCAGGCATTCCCCTTGACATCCTTGACCAAAAAATTATTTTTTTTTAAACAGGAAACAGAACAATTAAATTAGTTTGCATTGTCATTTGATCTGCACAGGCTTTTCCTGCCTAGAAAAGGTTAATCCAAATAGTAATTTTCTTTCTTTCGCAGGAACCACGCATCCTCTGATTGAGTCATACAGAAATACAGAATTATAAAAAATGGTGTCCCCTCAGGTTTACTGAGGAAAGGGGCAGGAGCCACATGGAACAGGAACCCCTGAAAGGTTGGGCACTATATTCTTCCTCACCTTTTGAATCAGTACCATATCTGGCCATGTATTTAACACCGTTCATCTCTCTCTGCTGTGTTGCCTCTTTGTCCAACAGCACCCTCGAAGCAGAACGTCACCAACACTCAGAACAGCTTTTGACAAGGACATGTAAAACCTCTCCCAGCTGAAGAGGGAATATCTGGGAAAGGAACGCAGGGGCACTGAAGGAAGCCTGGCACTCTTCTGGTTTGACCTACCCAGAGCTGCTGCTATACAAACTGAAGAAACTAAGATATTTAGGCTCCTAATTTCCCATTTACACTCATATGAAGTAAGCCTTGAGCTCTGTTGGCTACAATCTGCCCGAAATTATATTTACTATGCAATTTTAATAAGTTTATCTTTCTTACTGATCATTTTGTATCAGGGGACAATAACCAGTCCCTCGGGATCCGGTTCCTTTTTCTCTGGGCCTTTGTAATTCGATGGTTTCTCAGCCCTTGATGCCAGCTCCCCACATGCTCAGAATGACATAAATCACAATTTTATCTAATCTGCATCTTTTCTTATAAAAAGAAAGCCCATTTCTCTCCTAGCATTATGTCATTATTTGTCTTTGAAGTTCCCTGGAGCTGCATCCGATTCATACCAGAATACAAAAATGAGTGGAGCACAGTCTTTTGGTTGCCTTTATTCAAATCCTTTAGTCTCTCTTGCTGTTATCCATCTTTCCCACAAACACAAACCCAACTTGATGCCTGCTAACACAATGCACAGTACCCTGGCTCAAGACTCACTGTTTGTGCTACTCTGGACACGTCTCTTTCCCTGGCCCCCAGCATCTCTGTGCTTTATTTATTCTGCTGACTTGTGCCAAATGCTGAAGTCACAGTCTGAGTTTTCGGTTAACTCATATCCCTAGCTCTTTTTCCTATTCTTATTGCCTTTCCTCACAAACATTATCAGGTTTGAATAGCTCAGTCTTTTTCATACCTGCCATATATTTACATAATGGACAACTGTGCTTTCTTTTCCTTTGCCCCCTTCTCATGAAAACCTGGCAGCTCACGATGCTCCATCCTTGTGCATTTGCATATCATCTGGGATAATCTGAACCTCACTATGGCATGGGGGTTAAGAAATATGAAGCTTATTTTGGCTCTGTTGTGATTCCGAATCCTAGCAGCCAACTTGCCTCTTTCAAAATGTCATTTTTCAAGAAAACCCACAGGCTTTTAGACTCTAATTCATCCCAAAAATACATGCAGATGAACAGGCTCCAGCCAGCTCTCACTTGCCATGAAGCCAACATGCTAATAGAGCTCCATCTTTGCTTTCAAAAACCTCATGACAGGACAATTAACTTAATAGTCCAGACTTCTCTTGGGTCAGCTTCAATTCTCTTCCCAGAAAGCTTCCCCTGGCTCTTGACAATATCTTGAAACTGGTTTTCACTGTCTCACAGTCTCTTGACAGTCTGTTTCAGGATTTTCCCATGTACCAGCCTCTTCCATCACCAAGGCAAGCCAGATGCTATTGGGAGAGAAAAAGGAAAAACAAGGAGTGATGGATCTCTTCAGTAATTTCTCAATACCTCCAAAGCCTGGTAAAGAGGGCGTTATCCTGCTGGCAGCAACACCCTCAGAACAGCTACAGGGTCACAACTCAACAGGCTGCTTGTCTGACTGCAGCACCATGGGGCAAGGACAAAATTTCTGACCCTTCTTTAAAAAGACCAGTCAAGCTTAAAAGCACTGGCTTGGGTGAAACCTTCTGCAGTTCCCTCTTCTCCAGCCTTCCTTTTCTAGTGACAGCAAAATCTTTTGTGCAGCTTTGCCGCTCTTCTCCATGACTTTTTTTTTTTAAAGGAAGCACTGGAGGGCAGAGATTGTCTCTTCTTACACTTCAGTACAGCATTTGACATGATGCTGCTAGCAGGCTATGGCATTTCGTATTCAGTGTAAGAACTGGTTAGAAATTGAGCAAAGTGCTCAGAAGTTGCACCATTTCCCTCTAAATGTGCTGCTTCCCATAGTGAATCCTTCACTGAGAACACCCAGAAAGTTCATGCAGGAAGGTTTTAAACAGCAGGAATCAAGTTTATCCCCTCTTCAATAAAATTGACTGTAGTATTTTCAAATTACAGACACAGTGAAAGATCTATGGAGGTTGCAAACAACAAAAAAAAAGGCACACTGAAGATTAGTGAACTCAAGAGAAACTGAAGTCCACAAGAAGCTGCTACTTATTTCTACTTCTAAATGCAAACAGTATTCTTTGAAAAATCTGGCTGCAGAAAGATATGTTGCAAACAACAGTCACACAGAAGAGCTCAGAGCTGATGAGGGGGCAGAGCTCTGGGAGCCCCAGATGTCACCAGATGATGCCATCCACAATGGTACTTACAAGCCTGTATGCTTGCAGGTGGATTAACAAAAACATTTAAATCCCTTACATGGGCAATTATCAAGAGGCTTTTTTTCTTGCCATGGTTGCACAAGGGCAAGAAACCAAGAGGGTTTATTAGACCACCACAACCCTGTTAGAGTAGTAGCTGTGTGAACTGGCACACCTTAAGAACCTGAGGTGCTTCTACCATGTCCTTACAAGTTACAGGGACAAGCACCTACGACATTTTAGCCAAAGTCTGGTTCATCAAGCAGTTTCTGTGTTTTTGAAAAAGCTTCAGCCGAACATCCATCGTATGTTACAGCAGCAACTCCACTGCAACTCTCAGCCCCCAGGGAGGAAAAGTCAGCATAGACTGTCATTCACAAAAGAAACAAACCTATAGAATAAAAATTGGCTTTTCCACCCAGTCTACCAACACCAGAGGAGAGTTTTGCCTAGAGCTTGTGTGCATTCTTACATGGAAGTGTCATGGCTGTGCTCCAAGCTCCTGCTTCCATAGGAGCTATATGAGAAGTTCCCACGGTCAACAGTACCTTGGGGACTCGAAAGAAAGCTACAGGAATTCTTCATTATTTAAAAACACGCTCACTTCTCTTCAAGGGAAGGCAGAAAGGAGAGAGGTTCCCATGCAAAGTAACAGGGGTGAGGTTGGGCTGGAAGCCCTTTTGAAGCCACATCTTATATCGCTTCCTGAAAACGTGTTCAATCCCTGCTGAATCTTGCCCCTCTAAATCTTCCTTGCAAGGCATGGAGCTCTGATTTCACTCTAATTTAATGAGAGGCTTAATGTCTAAATGTTTTGACCGTTGCTTGGGGAATAGCAAAGAAAGCCTGGCAGCAAGAAGTTGAGAGAAAGGAAAGAAAAAAATTAAGCCTCTGACCCTTTGAGAAATCAGGGAACCAAAAAAGCATCCTACTGATTCTGCAAAGTTTAAGGGACTTCTATCAACAGGGATCAAAACTTGGCTCCTAAATCTCATGTATAATCCCCAAAATAAAGGTCTGGCTGCTTCCCACCAAATGCATCAATTTTTGCCTAGATCACATAGAACTGACATGCTTATAATGGAAGCCATAATTAATAGTGTTTCAGCAAAACAATGCATGGGAATTAGGCCATGTCTCTCTGCTCGGCTGAAAGCAAAGTCCTACTGCTAAAAATCCCAGCCTTCCTCTCAGGGAGAGCAAAACAATGAATCTTGCTGCAGAGTGACATATTCCAGGCAATTACAAGAGCTTCAGACCTCAAAGCCACACTCTGAGCATGACTGGAACATAAATAGATTAGCAACTGCTAAGGATTGCTCTTCCTCCTGATTCACAAAGCATGTTCCCACTTTGCTTTTGAAGCCTTTAATGATGCACAACCATTCTTTTAATAAGAAAAGCCATTGCACATTTTTATAAATATCCCAAATGCTTCCTGTTACCCTTAGTTACCCTTCATCCCTCTGTTCTCTGCAATGCTGCTGAGTAAATGGAGTCATGTTTTTCCAGCACATTACGGTCTTGCCTTAAGCAGAGTAAACCCCACACCACTTCCTTCACTTACATCACCTTCCAGGCAGGTAGAGGAAAGATAGGACTTGTTTTACGCTGAAGCCCTGGCCAAAATCCCCCCTCTCTGATTAGCAGTCTTCAGAGGAAAACAGATGTGGCAAGTGCTGATTCCAGGTTCTGAAGTAAATTCTGTGGACACGAAGTGGTAACCCACGGCTCTCTCAGAGTGCTTTACAAAGCAAGTGGCATCTCTGAGGCTGTTGCATTGAATGGGAAAGTGTCAGGGCAGCACAGAACTGCTGAGCTATTTGTAGAAGGTCACCCAGCAATTTGTTACCAGGGCTACAAGCAAAACCCAGAGGTCTCTATCACGGCTCTTCAGGCACCCTTCTCTTTCTGTCTCAAACTCTCTGTCCCCATGTCCTGTCCCACCCCCCAAAAAAACACGACCAAAAAACCTCCATTAAAATTCCACTTCCACCAGATCAGGCTGCATTAGAATCCAAAAAGAGCACTATAGTCCTTCAAACTGTCTCCCAGCTGGTGTAGGTAGCTCACTACTCAGCATGCCCACTTCTCTGCACCTCTGTTCCAAGCAGAAGACCAAATGCACTTTGTGGGGCCGGCTATCCAACCCGAAGGCTGTCGGTGCCATTGGGGAATTAACTGCCTACAAATAAGGACCACAATGGTCTGCTTTTACAGGTATCCAAAAGTGTTTCAGAAGTGTGAAAACTATGTAGGGACTGCTACTTTTTACAGACATAATCTGAGGGTGTTTCTGTAATTTTAAAGACTTAATTCATGGAACTTGCCGACCCATGCTCTGAATTGCTAAATGCCAGCTATTCCCACTGACCTTTAAGACCAGTGCAGGCACAGAGGTTCCACATGTCTCACTCAGACTGTGATTCCACAGGATTTAACATGAGAGATGCAAGTCATTCCATCCTACACAGCAGTACAGACACCACTGACACCAGGAACACACCACCACCTTTCTGTCAAATCAGTCACAAGTACATGATACAGCATTTAAGCCAATTATGGGAAAACAAATTATACCCAACTATCGCAATGCTTATAAAAATATGTGAGCACATTTAAATAATTCTGTGGGGCTACAACGTCTTGTTCTGACACCAGGAGAGTTAAAGCTGAGTTTAGTATCTGACAAAAAAACAGGCACAAGAACCAATGCATCATGGCTTGGTTTTGTGACTGCCCTGCGAAAGCTGACCATTTAAATTCTTAATTTATTTCGCTAACAAAGAAGAAAACTCTCTTCATAAATAGTAATCAGTGTTGTCCAAATGGCAGTGTAGTGCCTAATTCGTTAAGGCTTTTATCCCATGCCAAACTACAAAAACTTTTGAAAATTGCCGTGTAGTAGCACTAGCTCCCTGTAGAGTCTCAAGATAAAGCCTTTTAAAAATGCATACTCCTTTTTGCAGCACTGAAGAAGGCTAAAATCTTCAACAGTGACAAAATTAGAAATACTTTTCTTCATGACAAATCAATAAATGTGCTGTTTTTCAACAGTAATCACATAATAAAACTTAGTCCCTTTGCTTTCTCTGTAACCCTACTGGCATAGGATGCAGAAAGGTTGTTGGTATCTATTGAACCTGGACATCTGGCTTAGGCATTAACAGCAATAATATTAATAACAATACTTATCTATGTCTTACAGTGGGGTGGAGAGGGAACAGAAGAGCCTATACCACTGCTTAGGAAATTCTTCAGATATCCAAGTCCAACATATCCATATTCTAATAACTAAATTGTTCTAAGAAAGCCAACTAAAAGAAGCTTCTCTTAGCAAAGGCACCCTGCACCTTGCTTTCTGGAGAGATGAAAACTGCTCAAATCACTTTAGCTCCCCCTTTTTGGTCCTGTGTACAGCTGCATTAAAACAAGTATTGTTAAGGAGTGCTGGAAGCCACTTCCAAGGGTGAAACAGAGGCCACTGTTTTAGAAGAAGTTGCCATAGTTTATAGTAGATATTTCTGAAGTTCTTATTACTATTCAAAAGGTGGTGGTTATTTAATAGCCCACTAATTTAATTAGTCTCCAGTTTTGGTCTTCAAGCTCCACTCTGTGAAAAAAATGATAAACAGTTCAAGCATGTTCCAGTATAGCTACCACATTAAGGCAGAGTCAATTGCATGCATTAATATTTAATTAACAGCATCAGAGGAACTATAATCTAGTAGCTAGAGTACTGGACTAGCTACAAAAAGGCTTTATTCTAATCTCAGATCAGCCACTGATTTGCTATGCACCTCCCATGAGAAGAGGAATAGAAATACCCCTCTAAGCTCTCCTTTTCCTTCATACCTTTTGTCTGCCTTACAATTTCTTTTTGTAGTAGCTGTAGCAGGGGCACTCCCTCTATGAGCAAAACTCCACTGTGGCTTTGCAGTGCTGGGTGAGCAGCCCAGCTGCTAATTGCAATTAACAGCAACATCAACAGAATCTGACCTATCTCAAGACAGTTTTAATTTTTTGGCATTTCTATAACACTCTATAACTTCTCTGTAAACCTAAGAGAGGCAGCCTGTAGCAAGGAATAATAAAAACACACAAATTATTTCCAACAAGGATATTAATGGCCCATCCTTGTGCAATCCTTACTCCCACAATTGCTATGCAAACCTCAGGCTGATGACACGCGAACTTAGCTTTTTCCAGTCATCCAACTTTACGTATTGACTAGCCTCTCCAAAATGGAGATTTCCCAGTAAATGACAGCCTGATGCAGCCAGAACAGTTTATGCTCCTCTTTCATTAAGCCCTGTCACCTCCTTTTCAAGCTGCCTTAGATGAGCACGTTCTTGTCTCTCCTGCATTCCCCAAACCCCACCTGTGCCAAATCTTGCTGTTTTCCCTCTGCAACCACAGCATCCCTGGAATTGAAGAAAGAAATTTCTTTTTCACATCGTTATATCTAACTTTTTCAGAGTCCCCTCATGCTAACATTGCCTTCCTCACACAAAATGCTCTCACCACCATTAGTATCCCATTCTTGCTAATGGGATGCATACCTTTATGGGATACATACCTTTATTTCTGCAGACAGGTTTCTGATTCAGTCAGCATTTGCAAAAAGGCAGATATGTTCTATTCAGAGTGATTTTGTGTAACACATGCTATCCAACTACCTCAGCTTTTATCTGCCCTCTGTCAACATGAAAGTTTGTTCTCTATTTGTTCTACACCCACCAATTTCTGAACACACATAACCACTTAGTCAAACGTGTGCCTGGAAAAGCACATGATCTTTGTGGCCCATTTCCAGATGGTTCTGCTACCCTGCAGTAACAACATTCGCTCTCCATCCAGCAGCAGAGAGGCAGGACTGCACAGCTCAGTAGAAGCGCTGAGGCTAAAGCAGAGCAGTTCCCTAGCTCTCAAGGAGCGGCTTATCACTGTCTGCCCGCATTCCAGGACAACAAAACCTCTACTCCTCACACAACCAGCTTGCCCCAGGCTCGTCTCTGCATTCAGATATTTGGCTCTCCTTCTCTATGCTAGATAAAACACTCCCCAGAGGCAAAATTTTTTAGTAAGCACTTAGTCACCTTTGATCTCAGAAGCAGCTGGTGCACAGCTGCTCCCCATTACTTTTGCAGCTCTCAGGAATCTTTTGCATTTTCCTGTCCTCCCTCACAGGCAGGCACAAAGGGCAAGAACACCACCAGCAACCCTCTCTCATTCTCAGGCAAAAACTTTTATCTCCATCTCACATGCCTTGCCCAATTTTTCCTTGAACTACAGCCCACCTGGCACAGTCTCAGATCTTCCCTCCTAACCTGATCCCCAAACATGTGAGCAATGCCTTCCTATTCCTTTCCTCAGCAAGGGTCTCCTCCATGCTTGGGAGTCTCCTGGGAAGACATGGTACTCCATCTGACCTTGCAGATGGTAAGGAACAGGCTGTTGTACCTCATCCCGGGGAAAAAAATATTCCCTCGGGTTCACAGTTGTTTGCAGATGGTAAGAAAGGAGTAAATTCCACCCCAGTTTCTGTTCTCTGCAACTACAAAGCCCAGCAAGCACAGGAAAGCCTCTCTCCTAAGGGGGAAGTGCACGATTGGACCTTGCTAGGAAAGCATGGATCTGGTTAGCACAGTATCATCTCACAGAGCCCAAGAGCAGGCCAACTGCAGTGACTATTAACAGCACAAGGTTTTTCAATCACACTATACAAGTTTAAAGAAAACAAGGGAAAGCTAGGAACCAAGTCAGCATCTCAAGTTACAGAATTCAGGGACAGTATTTTAATCTCCTCCTTAGCTGGAAAAGCCATTTGAAGCCACCACCAGGAGACAAGTATGGACTGTAGGAAGCAGCACAGCCAAAAAAGTCTGCCTACAACACTGAGCTTTGAGAAATGCTTGCAGTCCATTGCCTGTGTAGGCAGGAGACAACGGTAACTACTGACTAACCTGATCAGATTTCCCCAGACATCCATTTAAAAAAATAAATTAACCTTAATACTCACATGCTGAGGAGAACTGAGAGCTGAAATCCTTCTTCTCAGCCTGCCTTCCAGAATGGTCTCACTGAGGCAATTACTGTGTACCCACCAACACTTCTGCAGCATCTACTGCACCATGGAGCCCAAGCTGCTCTTGCAATCAAGTACTCATCAGGAAAATCACTTCATCTGGTCCCACAGCTGCTGCTGGAACCACTAAGTGAAGCAAACCCACCCATACAAGACTCTTACTTCTGGATGGCATTTTTTTCCCCCCAAGCAGGATATATTACACTTGTTTGTAGGCCTGCATACACATTGTTGAGGAAAAAGTTTTACTAAAATCTGGTAGAAAGATGGTCACATTTACTGGGCCAAAGCTACAAACTTCATGCAACTTCTCATAAAACTTTAGGATTTTTAACTGACATTTCCACTGCCGCTGTGCCCTAAGTTCCAGTACCAATCTCTCACTCCATCACATGTACAATTTCAATTTCAGCACTGCAGTGGTATTTTAATGATATGTACCACTCCTTAAAACAAAAACCAAATCCCACCTTCCACAAACCACCATCCACCTTTCCATGGGTTTTAACAGTAGTAACCTGGATTCTTTGTAGCTGCCTATGCTCTCAGCATACTTTTCAAAGTAAGGATTGGGTGGGATATGTGTGTGTGTAGGTCAATTAAGAAAGCAAGCAGCAGCCTTTAGCATCACTGTAAAAAATACACTTCTGATAGCAAACTGTGATATGCAAAATCCAGAGAGCAGGTCAGTAAGCCTTTACTTTTTTCATGTTTAATGGGTGCTCCTCCCACCGCCACACACCTTCTCCTCACCTTTATTCTCCTCCCCCCTACCAAATCTCCCTTTTTAAAAAATTTAGCATGTCAGCTGAAATATCTTAAATGGGAATATGAAGGATTTACAGATCTTTCATGTAAAGAAATAAAACACTTAATCCCAAAATGAGCTTTCCTGTCAAATATTTTAGCTAGCGATCTGTAAAGGTAACATTCAAATTCCAAATTTGCTTCTGGACAAGAAGACCACCTACAGTCAATTCCTGAGAAAAAGTCTGAAAAACTTAACTTTTCCTTAAAGCTAGAATTGTGAAGTTTTTCAGAAGGCACAGAATGACAGTGGAGAAACAAACATCCATTTCTTCCATTGGCCACAAATAACAAAAACATAAACAGACTTAATCTGTTACATAACTACTTCTATAAAAATATTTTATTAGGATTCTATCAGTAACAAGGGATTATTAGAAAACTTCTTCTGTAGATGTAGCTTTATGGAGGACAATCATCATGAGCTCCCACAGCCATCTGAAGCCAGTAGTCCAGATTTCTAAAAATGACAAAGTTGTACAAGTTCTCTCCTCCTTTGTGGAAACCATGCTCGCTCTCTCTCCAGGAAACTGGGCTGTCTGCAAAGCCATGCACAGTTAGGGTCAGCCAATATGCCAGTTTTGGTTCACCAAAATAGCAACTGCAAGCAAGAAGACAAGATAGTCAGTGATTGTAATGGAATAGACAGGACATTCAATTAGAACTGCAGCTACTCCATTCATCACTAGTCAGTGTCCTGTGTTGCAACATTTGATTCAAAAAACTCACTATAAGATAATTTATTGTAATGCTGTAATGACCTTGAAGCACCTTGTGATACTCCTTTTGGCCTCATAAAGAGATTTAAATGACATTTCCCACCACTAGTAAAAAATACTAAATCAGACATATTTGAGAGCATCTGATTTTCACAGACAGGAAATTTTAAAAATGTAGGAGTACAGTACAGTACAGTTTCTTAGAAATTCAGATAAAAACCAAAGTCATGACTAGAATACAGGGCAGGCTTTTTCAAATTTGAGGCATCCAAAATTGTTTATTACTTTTTTTATACTGATGCTAAGCTTCCAGATCATTTCCTCATTAAAAAATGTCTTCATTTTATATATTTTGCTATTTACTTCCAGCTGAAAAGTATTTAAAAGTGATTTCAAAAATTAAAGTGTTTGAGTACGAGTATTTTAGTAATGTGCTCTTGTCAGCCCTTACCACAGCTGCTCCAATAACTGAATAATCTTCTCAGGAATTATAAAGCCTGTGATCGTGCACAAAAAAGCTTTTTCCACCACTGTGTTGGGCTCAGGACAGCAATAGGTTGATAAGAAGCTGGATGATTTGTTGTCTCTGGAAAAAAAAAACCAAAAAACAACGCAGCTAAAATAAATATACTTTAAATATTCTATAGGAAGTCTTAGTAATCAAAACTTGTACCAAACAAGTAGGATCTATGTATATCATCTAAATTAATGCCAAACTAACTAATGACTAAGAAATTAATACAAAAAATCTCATGGTGCTGTGGGTTAACCCTGGTAAGCACCCAAACACCACACAGCTGCTCGCTCACTCACTCCCTCCCACCTAGAAGTGAAAGGGTGATGGGAGAAAATGCATGGGTTGAGATAAAGACAATTTAATAAGCAAAGGAAAAGTTGCACATGAAAGCAAAGCAATTAATTTACTACTTCCCATGGACAGGCAGATGTGTAGGCATCTCCAGGAAGGCAGGGCTTCTAACTGTGACTTGGGAGGACAAATGCTGGAACTCTGAACATCTCCCACCCACCCTTCCCCCAGCTTTTATTGCTGAGCATGTCACCATATCCCACGGTGTGGGATATCCCTCTGGTCAGCTGGGGTCTGCTGTCCTGGCTGGGTTCTCTCCCAGCCTCCTGCCGACCCCCAGCCTCCTCACTGGCAGGGCCCTCTGAGAAACAGAAAAGGCCCTGACACTGTGCAAGCTTTGCTCAGCAATAGCTAAAACATCCCTCTGTTATCAAGACTCTTGGTCCAAACCACAGCACCACATCACTCACTACGAAGAAAATTAACTCTATCCCAGCCCAAACCAGTACACATGGGTGCCCCTAAAAACACAGATAAAGTCATTCAAGACTTACAACAAACATTCAACTGCATAACAAACTTCCCACTTACACAAAAGTGTCTTGTCTTAATTACTACTCAAGTATTCCTTAAAATAAATTGTGGCTTTTCTGACTTAAAACATATTTAAAGATCAAACAAATTTAAATACTTACAAGCTAACTTGATTAAAGACAGCACCCAGCCATTCAAAGAGTTCTTCTGTACTGCAGGACTCCTCTGGCTTTCCTTGTAGGTCATTACTTTGTAACACCGGACACTGCAAGTCCCTTAAGGTGCTGAACGTTATTTTTGGCTTCAGGGCCTGTATTTGGTTTTTTGAAAAGTATGACATCAATGTTGATCCCTCTGCACCTTAACAACAGTACCACAAACAGCTGTTACAAAACTACTAAACAAAAGGAGCACCAAGTACATGAAACATTTGTATATAAATGCAAAAAAATGCAGTGTGAAACTGCTTACATGCTGTTAGTCCACGGTAAAAGTCTGAGAATCTTCAGCTTCTTTATCTTCTTGGAAATAAAAGTTAGTACAAGATTCAGCAATTTAGTATAACTTAGTAAATTTGCTATCTAACTACAAAGTATAGATTTGCCAATAGAAAATTCAAGCAGAATTAACTGGCTAAGTAATAAAATTAACTCGTTAGAAAGAGGAACTCAAGAGTTCCTGAAAAGGAAAAGATGAAATGGAGCAGAAATGTCATCCCAGAACACTGTTTTCCCTGAATAATGGAAAAGCGGGCAGATGACTACAGGTTTACAAACAGATTTATCAGTGACATCAAGGGGAATTCCAAGATAATCTGGAGCAAGCACAAGGACTGAAGAGAGAAGAAAGGGGAGAAGGTAAAGAAATCAAACTGCATCACAAATCTCACTTTACTAGAAGAAAAAAAAAACCCTCACTGATAACTCTTGAAAAGCAGTACGGCTCTAAGAGTTAAATGTATCTTGATGGACTTGTGGGAAAGTACTAGTAAGAGATCCAGAACAGCAGGTAAAATTCTAAAATCCTAACCTAGACTAAAAAACTAACCTAAGCAGGCATATTGTAAATTCAGAGATATTAACCAACTTGCTTTTGCAGCAGTAAGGTAATTGACTCAAAATAAATTCTCCTAAATTTCAAATTCCAGATAATGTGTGCTATTTTCATAAAGTAACAATGGGTCTCTAGGAGACCAAGAAATAATACCTCACTCATGAAAAGTCTGAAGTGCAGAGCAACATCTAAATACCACAGAAAAGGCTTGTATAAACAGCAGAAATTCAAGGCCAGGGTAGAGAGCACTGCGGAATACAGTATCTAAGACTTACTATCAGAAAATATGGACTGCCTAGGCTCTATCAGCCATATTTATATCAGCAAGGACAATCACTTGGGGGAGTAGAAGAAAGAGGGTTAAGCTGACCTTTTTTAGTCATCCTTCAAAAAAAGGCTGTTCAAGTACCAAAGCGCACAGTGATAAAGACAGGCAGTCACTGAATTCTTGTTAATTTAGTATTTTTATATAGATACATTTAAGTCTGAAGAGCGCCAGAACAGATGATCTTCCTTAAGCCTGTACTTTCTATTGGCATTTGTTAGACTAACAGGTTCAAAGAATGTATAATATTGCCCTAGAATTCCTAGTAAAATACAGAAAATCGTGCATTTTATATGTCTGCTGCATGTGGGAGCCCCAGCTATAGCCCTGAATTCAGGAAATCTCAAAGACTACAGTCAAGACCTCAAGAGAACAATTCCTCTAACTACAGCATAGCTTTCCATGTTACCAGCAACCAGGCACATTGTCAAAGCTTTTCAGAGGCCACTGAATTTTATCCAATAAACATGTAAAATTCTGATAGAAATTACCGCAATAGAAAAAGAATTGTATTGCCTCTGTCATTAAAGACATGAGACACTCCATATTCCCTTTTCCAGTTCTTGGTGCCAAAACCACAATGTAGGAAAAATGGGTCTGAAAACCAAAAGTCCTGCAGTGCTGGCCATAGCAAGAAACACCAGTTATCAGCAGGAAGGCTGAAAGCAGCATGTTCAAAGAGGACACAGATTCCCTTCACAAAATACAGCCCACTTTTCCCCTTCCAGCAGAATCTACACTATGTCTCATATCTATTAATAAAAACCTATAAAAGTTTTATTTTTGTCAGTACTAAGGAACTAATACTCTTTTGTGTGTTATGAACACAAGATTCTTGCACAGAAAGGCATTTAGATTTAACTCCATATTCAGGAAATTATTGACCTGACCTGCTTTTAGGATGTAAGAAAGTGAGGAAAAGAAAAGCTATTCTTCCTGAATGCTGTTAACATGGGCAGCCACAAACATAAGAAACACAGTGGCCCTAGAGGCATTTTGCTCTCTGCCCAGGGTCAATAAATCCAAGCAAGCTGAGCGTGAAGATCTGTCACATCAGTTGGATTTATGTCACCATTTATGGTAGCAACAGCCTTCATTGTGACTCTTTCCTGAAGATTACAAGGACAGGAATTGCAAGCCTTTAAACAATTTCTGTATGACAAGCAAGGAAGCATCCTTGTCATATGATTAGTACTAAGAAAGGGGGAGGAGAAGCATGAAGGACTGAAGTGAAACATGGGACACTCCTAAAGGAGCTTGTAAGCACCTTTCATTTCTCAGATCAGTTAACTCCTTCTTAGAAGGAAAAATGAACAATGTAAAGAAGAGATGGGTAAGCATTCTCAGGGACCTTCCTAATACTCCTTCTTCTAAGTGTGGAGACTCAAAGCAGAACACCAAAAGCTACACATGCATGATGAAGAAAACCATTTTTGACACCACAGACACCTGCAGTTTTCATCAGTTCTATGCAAATGCTACATACCTCCACATACAGCCTGTTCTGAGATAATAGAAACAACTGAGGACTTCGAAAAATGACTCTCAGAGGAGGAACAATACTTAAATCCCAGAAGAAAAAATAATGTAATTAGAAACCAGTGGATAAACAAATACTAGAAGATGATTTGAAACAATACAATTTCTTATAGCAACCTCTTGACTCCAACCTCAAACAAGTGCTTAGAATAAAGTGATCAAACAGCACACTGTGTATCAGTGCACATGGCACGCGATGGGAACAGGGACTCTGCACATGTCGTGTAACTACTGATGAAATCAAAGTTCCCCATCTCAAGTATATAATCAGATATGTAACTTATGTGTATTAATTAAAAAAACTCAAAAAAAAGTGTATTGATAATGGTTATGTATGCCACAAATTTATAAAGCAGAGGCAGCACCATCAAAGAGGCAAAGTTTTGCCAGAAAGCCTGGGCAACACAGAGCAAAGGAAATGAAGCAACTAACATATCTGCTGTGAATCACTGTTGTGTTCCTGAGCTGAGATGTTCTGTGCATAGGAAGTAACACCCTCCCCACGNAACCCCAAACAACAAACTAACAAACAAACAAAACAAACCAAAAAAAAATCCCACCCATAAACATTTTAATCTAACTTTTCACTACACTAAAAAAGCATTTGGACAATCACTGAAAAAGAACAATAAACTAAAAATATTTGGACTTCATCTTAGTCATATTTTAGGTTTACATTTAGTTCTCATTACCTGTATTATACCAAGCCAGTAGGAAGTCAAATTCTAAAGGTTTCTTTTCTTTCAAGGCCCAAAGCACCCTGTTATATTTCTTGCTCTCAGGGAGAAAGCCAGCATCAGCCAAGTCAATAGTGATAACTGTAGAAAACATACAATAGATATCGGTACTCAATTGAAATAAATTTTATTATTAAATTAGAAGAGCACAAAGAATCCAAAGAACATTAAACTTCCTTTTCACATACACAGCACCTTTACAAAGTACTTGATTATGCAAATATGACTCCCCATTATATAAATAAATACTCACCTCCTGCTGTCCTTATTTTGATATAATCTGGAACTGCCTCCTCATGACTGGAGGGACAGATTCCTTTTGAAATGGTACTGACAGAAATCCCTAAACAGTGCCTTAAAAATGTCTTGGTAATTAGGCAATCTAATAGCAGTAAAAAAAGCGCTAGAATTTCTAACAGCAAAAGTCATGTATACAGCAATGACACTTTTTCAACATGTTTTTTTCTAGGTGAATTGTTTCATGGCTAAGTTATATTTATTTTTCAAATGGAAATTTCATGATACATTTTACTTGAAAAACAGAATGGTAAAATGATGTCCCATTTTGCCAAAATACTTACTAGATATAGCCAGTTTCCCCTCCTAAAGTTTTTATGTAACTACCTATCAACTACTGCAGGTTTCAATACATTTGAGATGGCATAGTGTTCACGTTTGGGGTTTTTTATTATTAAAAAGACAAATTAACAACAATCACACTCAAGATGTCTCCTCTGCAGCTGTTAGAAAATTACATTTTCCAAGTACTTGGTATATGAAGATTACAATTTTAAATGTGTCAAACACAGTACAATTCTCCCTTCCAAGCAAGCAGTCTGGGGTGAGGCTCTTCACTGATTTTTTATTTTTGTAAGTACACAAATTTTAAGCTCTACCATAGTTTGGTATTTTCCAATTTAAATCAGAAGATATACTATGCACAGTATACAAAAATTCTTGAGTCCTACATCACTCCAGTAAAAACAACACAATGAAAACTCCTGAAATTAAGAATTTTATAGAGTACTGAAAAGATGACATATTTGTGTCCTTATAGCTGCTTTGTATTTCTAAAAAAAGCACTTTTTCTCTTCAGGTAGTCCTTGTATTTGCATCTGGAACAATATAACCTACACAGTAACTAATTCTAGTGAAAGGGAATTTTCAACATTGCTGGTTCAACATCCTAACAAGGTGCTTCACAGACAGATGTGAAATGCAAACTGTTAATATAAATAATACTTACTATATCTCATTACTTTTTTGCCCGAATACCGAGAAGGGCGACCTTGCAGCCCAAGTTCCTCAAAAGTATCCTTATCCACTGACAGAATTAGTTTTCCTATAAATGAAACAAACTTTAATAGAAATAATCTTCTCCTTGGTTCCCTCTGAAGTTTTTTTAGAACCATATACCTTTTACAACGTTAGCTTCAGATCAATGGTATTGCTAATGTAATGCAGACTCCTTAGTTCCAGTTAAATGGATTACCAAATTAATCCTTAAAAAAAAAAAGGTTATAACTCAATTACTCTTTTTTTATCAAAGAGGTCTTGTGAACTAGAGTAAGAAAAGTGTAATATTATTCCTGAGATAATCATAGCTTTTTCACTGTACTACTCAGTTCATTGTCTCAATCTTTCCTCCACTCATCCCCTAGCACCTGCTGTGTCATTAGCTGAGCACTGCATTACACAAGGGCCTGATTTAGTAAACATTCATGTTCAACACGCACTGCTCAACTAAATAAACAAAAGCAGCTCCTCCAACTCCAGTGGGACAACTAACATTGAGTAAACTACGCTTGTTAGCAATGAGCTGATATGTGCTGGAACAACTCCACTTCTGTGCTCATAAACCAGATCAGCTGCTGCTTGGTACAGAACTTCCCACAACTGCTCTCTACCAGAGTCTTCGGGTTCTACTGCACAAGTAACAGCACAGCACAGAACACAAACAAATAAGGCAGCTGCTGAAGAGTTCAGACAGTGACATCACCAGGAACTGTAACATTGTCTCTGCAATAACTGTGCATAGCTTGCAACACCTGTATCACACAAACTTCATCGCTATCAAGTATCCATTTTGCCAGGACTGTGCTAACAGACACATAAAAGAATTCTTCTGAAGAATCTGAATTTACTTATGCCCTCATGGCACCTGTCATATTACAGTGCCTTAGGCTAGAAGGCAGATAGACAAGTTTGTATTTCTATTTTATCTGATAGAATGTTAAACAGAAATAAGACAATGTATTTTGAAGCCCAAAATAGCTTCATTTTCTCTGCATGAAAAATCCCACCTGAGATGTCGGACATTTTATGATGTTTTGTCATAAAACTGTGATGCAACTGAAACTTTTAACACATTACATAGTTCTCAAGGAATCACAGAATCATCATAGAATCATAAAATGGTTTGGGGTTGGAATGGACATTAAAGATCATCCAGTTCCAACCCCCCTGCCATTGGCAGGGACACCTTCCACTACAACACTTTCAGTGATGGGGCATCCACAATTTCTCTGTGCAACGTGTGCCAGGGCCTCACCAGCCTCACAGTAAAGAGTTTCTTCCCAATACCCAATCTAAACCAACCCTCAGTTTGACTTCATTCCCCCATGTCCTATATGCCCTTTAAAAAATTTCCTCTATGGCTCCCTTGCAGGCCCCCTTTAGGTACCGGAAGGTAGTCTATGGTCTCCCTGGAGCCTTCTCTTCTCCAGGTTGAACATCCCTAACTCTCTCAGCCTGTCTGCACAGGAGAGGTGCTCCAGCCCTGTGAGCATCTTTATGGCCTCCTCTGGACTCACTCCAACAGGTCCATGTCCTTCCTTGTGCTGGGGACGCAGAGTTGGGTGGAGTACCCAAGGTGGGATCTCATGAGAATAAACACTTAATATTTTAAAAGTGTTCCTAAGCAGTGCTGATAACTTTCTTTTTTTGGTACAAATTCTATCTTAAAGCCCAGTAGGAAACAAGAAGTTGGAATGCAATGTTTTCACAAAAATAATTCTCTGTAGCAATTGCAATTATGGCTGAAGCACTGACAATCTGACTTTACATAAGCAAAGCTGATTTTTATTGATTTTTAATTTTCTTTAGATAAAATAAATAATTTAACAGCATGAATTAATGAATAAAAAGTTAAAATTAATATTTTTTCTTCCAATTCAAACATATTTCTAACAAAGCTGGAAATACAGCAAGCATTATTTTGCACTTTATATAATTCCAAATGAAAAAAAGAGAAACAACCCAGACCACAACTAACACATATTACTAAAAAAAAACCAAACCCCGTACCATTTGGTAGCAAAGCTGCAGTATTATCTTGATCAATTTTTGTCTTATAGGTAAGTGCGTAGCAGGAACCTTTAACAGTAAAGCAGAAAAACATGAGGTTACAGAGTCTCTAAGGACAGACAAGACAATATAAACAGTTCACCCCAAGATAACCAAACATGCCAAATACCATTTGAATCACTCTTGTGTTTTCATCAAGTAACTTTCTTCCACCTTCTCCAGCAAAATAGTGTTGTTATTATTTTTATAAACCTTGGACTGGCAATATTTTAAAGGACCTAAAATATGGATAACATTAACAATATGCCCCAATATGAAAACATTTTCTTTCCACCTGTAAGTTTCCCCACTCAGCAAATGGAAACCCAGTTTTTTTCCAGACACATTTCTGTTACCAGTTCACACAAAGACAAGGTGGAAGATGCTCACATTACTAAATGGATTTTGTTGCATTATCTGCCACTAAACAATTTTGTTTATTAAAATACAAGTGTCAGATCCTGTGAAATCTGTGTGCAAATGTCAGATTGCTTCCATAAAACTACCAGCATAAAAAAACCATTCGTGAGATTAAAGGAAATAAGAAAAGAGTCCCACATTTAGCCAGTAATGGATCTCTTATTCTCCTGTTTCATTTACATTTTCTCTGTTCCCCTCTCTTTTCCAACTCTAAAGTTTTTTTTTTTGTCTCTCTGGCTATCAGCTGAAGGGTACAACAGCTACCATAAGCCAAAGGAGTGGGCCCTGCTAGATGAAAACAGCATGGTCCCGAGAATGCAACAGCAAGCTGGCTGGGCAGAGGCTGTATCTTTCTTCACATCCTCTTTGCTCTTACTGGGTAAGGATGAGTTGTCACAGCTTCATTAGCAAAAAAGAAAAAGTTAGGAAGCATATTTTTCTCTTGCCTCTCTTTTTCTCTTGAGCTGTAGAACACAGCTCAACACAGCTCTGCCTTGAAGCATGAAGGAATGAGAAAGGGTGAAGGGAGCTGATTTCTACAGGAATCTGCATAAACACGAGGTGTAGAAGAAACAGGTGTGAGGATAAAGGGCAGCTCTGTTGATAGCTGGCTTTCAGAATTGAGATGGAATATGGAGAAATTAATAAGGAACAATCACAGGAGTTTTGGACCCAGTGGGTGTAAACAAATGTTAGCACACATCAAAGCAGAAAAAAAAAGCAAATATAGAAATTAATGCAGAACTTACTCAGTACTTTTTCTTCCCTTCCTTTAAAATACTTTTCAGAACTAATACTACTAATAATAACAATAACGTTGTTGTTGTTGTTGTTATTATTATTATTATTTTACTGTGCTATGAAAAAAATACATCACTACTGCATTTGTCATGTTCTGATTTCCTCCTTACCTTTCTTCACGAAAGCGTCAATGAATTCATGAGCCACCAATTCATGAACAGGTAAATTCCTCACCAGGTAGTACTCTCCAATATCTGCAATTGTGCTTTTCAGCACTTCAGGTAGCACGCCACATTCCGGAATCAAAAAAGACACCTATTAGGAACATATTTGTAACGTAAATCCTACCCTAAAATATCTTCTGAAAAAAAACCCAAAATAAACCAACAAGAAATATAAAAGAAAACGTCTACCTTTCAAAAACATCAGTATATTATACCAAAATGGGATTTAAAATAAGTCATGAGACGTATGGTAAGGCTACAACTTCTGCAGCAGGCTTAAAATTTAACACAGGAAGAGGAATGAGCACTCAGCTTTTCCTACTAAACTCAGCATTCAGTCCTTTGTACCTTTTGCTTAAAACCTTTCCCGTATGTGTTCCATAGATCAAGAGAACCCTCAAGTCCAGCAGATCAGGGAAAACAAGGTTATTACATGGGCAGGTAGGAAGCTTCCCAAGCAGCATAAGAGCCTGTCCCCTCACTTCTCCCTCCATCCCTCAAAAAATTTCTTACCCAAATCTCCCTTGGCATGTGTATGTGCAAGAGAAGTAAGGACTGACAAACGAGCTGCCGGCCACACCAGTAGAAAGCTTTCTGATCAGCTGCTAAAAAAAGGCCTCAAGAGTCAGAAAGAGCTAACAATTTGCCCAGGGAGTTAGAGGGAATGAGAAGGGAGTTATGAAACAGGGTCCTGCCTAATTTTTGCAAAATGTGGAATATGTAAAAATTTTAAGAAAGGATGTTCTTTGATGTTTGATCCTTGGACACTTTCAAGCCTAATCAACGAGAAGGGAGATTTAATCTGTGAAACAGAGAACAGCTAACAAGCTCCAAGTGATGTCCAGGTGTCTTTGTTAAAGTTTAGGGCTGGACATGCTTTAGTGATCTCAGACCTAGAGTGAGGCTAAAAAAGCCTGGGAAGAAGGATGTACCACTTATAGTGGGCACAAAGAATGCAGAATTTATTGGCTACAAACACATTTGGAAGAACTCACAAGACAAGGAAGAAACTAATAAACCCAACCCAGCAACTGTGCTGGATCAGTTCCAACTGGAAAAAAGGTAATTCCGGCAGGTGGAGATCACGACAACCAACCCATGGACCACCGACCCCAGAAACCTACTAGTTCAAAAGAAGAAAAAACTGAGCATGCAGTTTAATCAGCATGAGAAGCAAGAGACTCACCCACCAATAGAAGACAGAATACCAATTAATACGAGAACTATGTAACTTTTAGATAACGAACATTAATGCCTTTGTTTGCTAAAATACATAAATAGTGAAAACTTTTGATAGTTGGTGTGCTTGATTTGCGGAAACCTCCACCTAGCACCCTGCGCAGAATAAACAATGTCTCCTTTCTAAATTAGACTCTGTGCCTGTGTTCAGAGAGCTCCTAAAATCGGCACCATCACCTCTCCCACTGGCTCATCCCTCTGCTCCTCCTGCCCGCCCGCTCTTTCACTCCTCGAGGAACGGAAGAGTTTGTGAGTTTCTCATGCTGCGCGAGACCACGAACACAAGAGGGGCTAATTTGCCTTTTCCCCCATAATAAAAATGAGGCGCACGGCCCACCTCTGACAAGGATGGAGGAGCCCCCCCAGAACTCAGAGCCCGGCGCCAGTGGGACACCGGCAGCGCCCCTGGGGCGGCTGACGGGCAGAGCCATCAGGGAGAGGGGTGGGCCCGAGGGATGCCCGCGGGGGCGGCCTGGAAGCCCCTGGCAGCTCCTTTCCCTCCCTTTCCATCCCTCAGGATCCCCCCGCGCCCCCGGGCCCGTGACCGCCCCCCCGCGCTCGCGCCACTCACGCGGCAGTTGTAGGCGTGGTCCCGCACGTGCGCCGCGTGCCGCGAGCGCGGGTGCCGCACGTG
>VZRJ01009309.1:1804934-1820355 GCA_013397565.1 Ptilonorhynchus violaceus | reverse complement strand
TGCCGCTCCGGCCCTGCCGCGCCCCTGTGGCCGCTCGGGGCTCCCGGTCCCCGCGGGCTCCGAAGAGCCCCGGCACGAATCGGGCACCAACGCCCACAGGGCCTGGGTGTGCGGCTGCTGAGTGCGCGGTGGTGAAAGCACGTGGGTGCTCCAGTGCCCCAAGGGAGCACACAGGATGGAGAGGGACTTTTGACGAGAGCCTGGAGTGACTGGACGAGGGGGAATGGCTTTAAACTGAAAGAGAGTAGGTTTAGATTAGATAGTATGAAGGAACTCTTTGCTGTGAGGGTGGTGAGGCAATGGAACAGGTTGCTCAGACAAGTTGTGGATGCCACATCCCTGGAAGTGTTGAAGGGCAGGTTGGATGGAGCTGTGAACAGCCTGGTTAATTGGCAGGTGGGTTGGATCTGGATGATCTTTAATATCTCTTCCAACCTAAACCATTGTGATTCACGAGTTGCTCTGCAAGCCGAGACAGGCCCCGCAGGTTTGAGGGGCTGCGTTGTAGGGCCCCAGGACACATTTCCTGATGGCCTGCTCAGCTAAGCCAGCACTGCACAAGAGCCATGGAGTAGGGCCCTGCCTCTGGTGTGCTGTCTCCCTGCTCGTTCTCTACACTGCATATTTCATTTAAAGCATGCACAAAATTTAGGGCTTTTCTGCCTTCCTGCAGTGTTTCTTTTCTCAGCTTCATGACTTCCGACTTAATTTCAAATGGTACCAAGCAACTTCCTCGGCGGCTGCTGTTCCTGTACCCAGCACAGTCACTAGTCCAGCACTTCTGGCTGGTTAGGCTGACTCAGACCCCCGTGTCCAGGGCATGTGCTTTCTGAGCGCTTCTGTGCTGGAGTGACACTGGGACGCTGCTGCTGCTCTGAGCTCGCTGTCTTGTGTCCTCCATCGTGTGAGACCGACGTGGAGCTGCACCTCAGGAGGTCACTGGCTCATTAACACTTGTGGAGGAGGGCTGAATCCTGCACTCACACTGCCTGCATAAATCGGATTGATTGGATTATTATGAATCAAAAAAGGCCATGTAATCACAGTATCCTCCTAATTTGAAGCATGCAAACGTTAAAGGGAAGGGAGCTATGTGATTAATGTCAGTTATTATCACACCCGCAAGCAGAAGCCTCTGTGGGCAGACGAGCATCACACAGCAACAATCAGAGAGCCTGTGCTACTAAAGGGGTGAAAAGTTCAAGCTTCTGATCAATAAGCCCAGAGAGTCAGGCAGGAAATTCAGAAATTCAGCTATACTCAAAGCAGCATATGGAGGGGTTTTTATTGTTTATTTGTTTTTTGGGGGGGAAGGTGTATGTTTGTTTTATGTGGGTTGTGTTGGGGTTTTTTTATGAGCTTCTCTATGCTGATACAATTTATGCTTTCTGCTAGGGATACGAATGGATGGGAAGAGAAATGAGGAAAAAATATGTTGGGGAAGGGTCAAGAGAGTCAAGATTCATGGTTGCATATTCAGTGTTAAGTCAGTATTTTATGGATTCTGGCAGGAGTGTAGTTCACTGCAGCACATTGGAGCACTGAAGAATTCACATCACTGTTCAGTTCGTTTGGTTCATATGTCAGGCAATTAATTTTAACCCACCCTTAGTCACAGATATTGGCTGTCCTATTATAGAGCATGTGTGTTTTAGAGAACTCCCTGAAGATACTGAACTTCATTAAAAAAAAAAAAAACACTGGGAAGACCAGTAGTCTGTGCTGTAACGTACAGAATTTCCCTATCTTTAAATGAGAGATAAATGACATATATCTATGTGTGTGTGTGTGTGCTAATTGTTGGTTAATGCTGACATTTTTATAGTGGTTGTTACAGTTTTGAGTAATTTGGTATGGGATTTCTGTATATTGTAAAAAAGAAAACCAAAAAGACCTTTTAAACCTTAAGTAATTTAAGGTGTAAAGCTATCACAATTTTCCCAAGGATTTCAAACCCGTGACAGGGTAATGCAGTTTTACAGCAATCCAGTTTCTCCTGTAACTTGAAGACAGTTACAGGACGTAGTAAAGAGAAAAGGATTGCCTTGAGGCAACCTGTGGTAAAAGCTTGGAATATGGATGGATCTCTTCCTGGGACTGGTGCAATTTGATTCTGATTTTGTATGAAATGACTGAGTTTGGAAAGAAAATTCTGATCTTCATGTTCTGTACAGTATCTCTTGTTGCAAAGCCCAGCTGCTTCTTGCATGTATTTTTTTTCACTATGGAAGAGCAAATTTTACTCAATCTTTCTGCTGGATTTTCTGATTTAAAAAACATTATTAAAATACTTAGAGTTTCATAAAATCAAATCCAAACAAGTATTTGTCACAGTATTTTGAAATCGGTTTGTGTCTTTAAGATGAATCAAAGTATTTTTCTTTTCAGTCACTGTTTTTTCTTTCTTAAATACTGTTGACTGCAGAAGAGAAGGAAGAAAGGAAGTTGTCTAAATCTTTTAGCTTTGGCTATTGTAATTAGTACTTGGCAAAACAGAAACAAACGGGTACCTCTGGTGCCATGTTCATCTGAAATTAATGAAGTGTGTAAGACTGAAACCCAGCAATTTACTTGATCAGTGTCAACTGTTCTTTTCATTGAGGAAAGTGGAAAGACGGTGAAGATGTGGACAGTTTTTTACACACTTCAATCAATATATTCAGAGCAGTGATGGGCTGTGAAAAAGAAAGATCCCACTCAGACTTGTTCTTCCAGGGGATTACAGACAAAGCTCTGCCAAGCTGCTCCTCAAAGAGCTGCTCAAGCCAGGAAGAATAGTGAATACTAACCATGGACCAAGTTGTTGGATTTGGTTTAAAATGCCATTAAAAAAAGTCCGAACAACCAACCATCTGATCTGTTTTTCTTTAAGTTAAAACCCCCTGTAATCTGGGAAACCTCATACTCACTCGCTCAGTTTTGTGGTATTAAAGTGGGAGAAGAAATGAGAAGGATAATTCCTCCAGCAAGGTTCTGGGGAGCAAGAGTATATTTCATCTATATTCAAGCAGGGTCATCACCTCCACTTGCCTCCTAAGGATGAGATTTTTTCAGGGCCCTGAATGGTACTGGGGAATTTTCATCCACTTTCTCCTCCTAAACAAATCAGTTGCCATTCACATTATGGCTAAAATGGGGCACATGTGCTCTGTTCTCTATTCCCACTTCCTTGCAGTAGGTAACAAGTTGTGGCTATTTTCCCCTGGTTGCCCCTTCATCTTCTGGGAAACATCCTAAGGAGCACTTCCACACCCATCTTGACTTTCCAATAAATATGTGTCACTCTCCTTGTCCCACAAGAAGATAGGGAAGCCTTTTCCATTGCTAAGGTCTCCTCTCCTGGCGTGGCAGAACACAGGCACCATTTCCCCTCAAACTGACTAGCCACTTAACATGATCATGTTAAACTCATCGTAGCAGTTTTGTTCTCAATCTGTACATAATGTTTCCAGTTATATGAGTTGGTGTACTAAAGGATATTAGTTGTCCCTGCAGAAATTCTCTTAATATCCTTAGAACATTTTATTTCTAGTATCGTTAGTGCTGCTCCTGGGATTGCAGCAGATCACACTGTTAATGCACCATCATGAAGATACAGAATGGAAAGCAAAGAGAAAATAAAACTAAGCATTCCTTCCTGTACACACCTTAAAAAAAAAATCATAGATATTTAAAAGTAGGGTGCACTTTCTCTGAAGATCAGTGCAGAGTACATCCTTCATGTCACAGCTCAAGCTTCCAGACTGCTTCAAGGGGAGGATTTGCCATTCCCGGCAATAATCAGTAGTATTCCCTGTACCTGTTATTGTGCATTCCTTTGTATGTTACTGCATATTGTTAATAAGTATCTGGATTGCAAGGCCGCTGGCATTTTCCCCCACTAAACTGTTCCTCTGACACCCCCAAATCATAAAATGTCTCGTGCTGCACTTCACTCCAGCCCTATGTGGGGCTGGCTGTAGGTGTTTCCACTGAGGATGGGAAGTGGAGTTTGGCCCTTCAAGTTTAGTGCAGTAAAATTCCAATCATCCCTTTGCAATGCAACATCAAAGCCATGTGGCTGCTGGTTTCAAGCAAAGAGAAGCTGGAAATGGTGCCAGCAGAGGAAGAAAGCCACAGGGAGAGGAGCCTGTTCTCTCAGCCAGCTGGAAGCCTGTTTCTCCATGGCTGGATGGCGAGCTTGCCTCAGCTACCGTGCCTGCACACAGGTTGTCAAAAGGAATTATTGGAGTGCCTGGATTCGTGATTTCACTCTCTATTATTATCTATGAAATCAAGCTACAGAAACTGTGAGGTAATTTAAAATAACCCAAGATAAAAAAAAACCAAAAACACCAAACAAACCAAAACCACGTTCTCAGGTAAGAGTAGTATTTTGAGCTACTGTAAATGTTTAGGGACCAGTGTGGCATTACCAAAAGTTTAAAATTAGAATTGTACATCTCATTAATTTGAGCAAGATTCAAAGTTTCAGTCTAGAAATACACTAAAACTATTATCCCTGCCCCCCACTCCCAGCTGTGCTCGACTGCAGCTAAACTGGCTCATAGGATCAATGGAAACGAGTTTTGTTCAGAGGTATTTAAAAGACTGTGTGAAGGTTAACCATCAAATTAATGTAAATACACATATACATATGACTATAAACACATGAAAGTATATGGGAACACAGAAGCACAGATGAGTATAAACATTAAAGTGTATGTATATGTAAGTTGAACCCCATAACTACAGACATCGGGTTATCTTTTTCCTCTGGTCCCCATGATTTTTAAGACTGGAAGTCTCCCAAGCACTTTCCTGGGAGGTGTGCTCAGTTAAGATGTTATGCAAGCAGATTGTTCTAGGTTAATTTCTTTTTTCTCTTGTTTTTCCCTGGAATGTTCATACTCGCAGTCTCATTTACTGGGGTTTTTTTAATATCTTCTGGTTTTGTTGTTTGGGTTTTTTTTTTTTCCCAGAATGACTTTGAGGTTTTTGTGTTTCTTTTTTTAAGTCCATATTTTGAATGCAATATTAAAAATGCTACTCTGAAAGTCCAGCAATCTGTGAATTTTGGTTTAAACCTAAATTTTGGTGAATTTAAAACATTTCTATTTTCTATGAATGGAATTTTATCCAAACAACTGGAGAAGTGTGAAATTTCCTCCATTATTTTTTCATGCCTAAGTGTTTGAAAATAATTTTGAATAAAAGCTCTGCCACTGCAGGTTGACTCTTTACCTGTACAACCCATTCACAGGAAATCAGCTGCAGATTGCAATGATGGGAAGAAAAATTAATTTTATCTTTAGAGCTTGTGTTCTTGTATTCTAGCAGTTTGCATTCAGGTTAACTTCTTGCTGAAGTTGTTGCTTTGTTAGGGAACATGTTAGGGAACAGGCAAACCTTTGTATATGCCTGGATTTTTGTTTTAGGTGAAAAATCCAGACAAGAAACTGCACCATCCATTAAGTCAAGCAAACAGCAAATATTGGATCAGTGTGAAGACCTGGCATCTCAAATAAACTTTTAGACTTCACTAGTTGCCTGGAGGATTAGAGCTCTCTGCAGAACAAACTCAAAGGTGAGCACCTCACTTCTTTTATCCACTGCACTTAAATGTGAAAAATAAAGAAGGCAATTTGCATCTTGTTGCAGCTGAGTGCCAAAACTTTATGGGTCTTCCTGTTCTGTAATATGAATCAAGAAATGATGACTACATGGATTCAGTTGTAAACCTTAATGCTAAGACACCCCCTGAACATATGGCAGGAAAGAGACATAGAATTTTACACAGAGTCATTAATCTTCAAATTTGAAAGTAAGACAGGCTTCACAGTTAAATAAAAACACTGCATTTGGCCAAGACAAACCTTTTGTTCTTGGAGTGAGAAGGAAGTAACTTCTCCTGGGGAATGAGTGCATCCTTCTTGTGGGAGAAGTAAGAAATGCCTTTTTTTCTTCACTTGGTAGGATAACTAGAAAACAGCACATAAAATTAAGTGAAATTAAATGCAATCTTCAAGGACAATGGTTAAAAAAGGAAAATGAAAAAGAGAGAAAAATTACTCTAGAAATAGGACTTTGAGGTAATTTAGCTTTTTTTAATCACTGAATCCATTCAATATTCAGAACAAAAATTAATCCATTGCTCTTAAAACTCTTGCACAGTTCATCAGTTCATTAATCCCTCTTGGCTGTTAAGTTGCTCCTCCTCGTATCTCCAGCCTGATTAATAATTCGCAAGATAACCAAGGGCTCAAAATGTCAGTTCCCTAAGATTGGTCTGGCTAATCCTGATCTTGTTGAGTTATCCTTAGATTTCCAAGTAAGGTGCTCAGGTGGAAAGGACGTGGGTAGCACTGCTTATCTGATTGGGAAGTAGTGGGACATAAGGGAGAGGAACTTTAACAGCCAGAAATCAAAGCAACAAGTCCAAAGGGATGAGAGGGCAGTGACGTACTTGCTGCGGTTGGGAAGAGGGTAATGCAATGCAGTAAAAACTTTCTGTTCAGTTTAACTGTGCTCATGCAGTTCTGTTTCTTGGATGGGATAGCGAGCAGGGTGTGAATGGCACCACTTCTTCTTTAAGAACATCTTTGTTTTGAAAACAAAGTGTCTTCTTTCAACTGAATTGTTTTTGAACTCCTTACAGCAAGACTTCTTGAAGTATTTTCAAACTGAAGTGAGTTGGATCCTTCTGCTTCACCGAGTACAAAGATAAACAACTCAGTTTTGGCACCAGTAGGTTGCATTCACAGTCTATCATATTACAGAGACACCAGAAAAGATGTACTGAATCACGGAAGTAGCAGCCTTTAAATGTCTCCTCAGTTTGGGAGTGAAAAGAAATAGGAGACATGTGGGATTTGTCTCTTTGTTTTAGTTGGATATGAAAATGGAGACAGAAGCAGAGTTACAGCAGATTAGTAGTCCAGATACCAGCAAACATATTTAGCTAAACTTATTCTTAAATATTTACTGTATGAAAATATGAACTATGTATTATCTGCAGATGGCTTTAAAAGGAACTGCCCAGAATTGTGCCAAGCCAGTAGGAACAAAGAGTCTAACAGAACTTTATTAAGAGTACAATTCCAACTCATGATTATATGAATCATGATAACATTCTTTGATAAGGTTTTAATGCCATGATCACATACTACTTACATGGCTGGAGGACTTGGACTTCATTTGCTTCAAGTTACAAAGAATACAGGAAGGGAAAGGATGGTCCTGCCATGTAGGCAACTGATTTTCTAGCCTAAAGGGACTAAATTTTATTGCTGCTCCTGACATTCAGCACCTAGCAGTGCTATGCAACTTGCTCAAACTAACTTGGCTGCCTACTGCATATTGATAACTTTCTACCCCAATAACCCAAGCAGACAGACTTCAGAGGTATTGAGCTATACCTGAAATCAAAAGGAATGATGTGCTGACTGCATGAAAAATCTTCTATTCTCATAAGAAATTTCAAAAGTCAAGTTGCACACTTCCAAAATGAGCACTTAGAATAAAAGGACTCTCTTTATCTTGACCTCTCCGAAGCTCAGCTCTCTAATGGCAAAAATCAGGAATACTTCATCTCATAGTAGTCTACTATTATCAAAGCACTTGAAGATAGTGTGGTGCTGAGCACAATGGAGGATTCCATGAGGAAATCCATTCACATCTCCAGAGCAGGACTGGAATACTGTTCAATAAGTCAGGCCTACAACTACACTTTGAGCAATGTAGAGAAAAGCAGTGACAACACCATTGAGTAGCTGTCTATCTTATGTGTTTAATGAGACAGTCCTGAAAGAAAAATGGCCTAAAAATGCATAATTAAAGGCTGTAACCTAAATGATAGGCTCAAAAAAATAAAAAAGGGCTGCATTAAGGTTATAAAGGCAATGTGACTTCGGGCAATTTTTAGTGTATTGATGCTTGATGCTGTATTCCCATCATTCTTTTAACATGGATTTTTTTTGTGGGTAATTAATACTAAGCTCTGTACTAGTCTTTAGGAAAAAAAGTAATGATGCATTGATTTGATGAAATGCAGCATATTGCCTATTGAAATGTGAGCACTACAAAAGAGCAGACAAAGTGTATTTTATTTACCTGAGTTTGCAGGACAAGGTTCATGCATGTCTGTGTTTAAGTCTGCTGTTGTTTAGCACCAGCTTGGACCAGGATCATGTCTTGAGAGAAATTCCCATGGGTTCTTGAAGGAGCAGTATTCAAGACAGGACACAGCATCTTTTCCAACAAAATTGCCATTTGGTCATTGAAGAAAAGTTAATTTCTTAAAAAAAACCCAACTAACTGGCAAATGGTTTGTTTCCTTAGGATGAGGCACAGCAGTATTCTTTTGAATATCTCTTTCCATAAATTTTTATAAAACAGATTCAGCAGCAACCCTGACTTCACATTCACACACCTCCTCCTTCTTCATCCTTTAAACAGTGATTCCCGTCTTCTCTTGTGCCCACCTCAGGCTGCAGCAGGTCACCTCTTGAGGTGTGCTAATGCACCCTTTCATTTTTTTAGATTACTACCCTGACAGGGTCATGTGTGCCTTGTATTGAAGGGCTTCAATTCTGATTTGCTTCAAATAGAAGGTCCTGATTTCAGAGTGTTTTCCAATTTTAAAGTGTTAGATAATGCTGGTTCCATTTGCAGGACAGGTGATCTTTTGCATGTTACTTCAATTTTTCATTTTGTTGCTGGAGAGGAATGTAACTGCAATTAGATGAAATAGAAAAGCAATTACAATTCACCACACCACCAGATGGAGCTTCTTTTCTGCCTTTCCTGCTGAAGGTGCTGAACCTGTGGAACTGAACTCACTGGGACTGTGGGACTTTAAATGTATTTATAGTCAATGAAATAAAAAACTCTGTTTTTATTTTTACTTGTAGTGATGCAGGACTAAGCATCCCCGCATTCACAGATGACTATTTCAGCAATTTTTATTTGTGTGCTGTTAATGACAGCTATTGTGCCAGTCCTTTGCTTTTATAGCGTTAGGCTCCATCATGCAGTCCTGTTTCTTGTTCATGCACTTGAGACTTTTCAAGTACAGGCTCACTTGTCAGAATGGTACACTAATATTAAGGCAACATGTATTTCTGCTCTTTTTTCTTTCCTCCTGTAAAAACTATTAGCATTCTTTAGAAAAGCAAGTCTCTCTTTATTCAGCCCACTACATAATCTATTTTATTCACTAGAATTCAACTCTGAAGTCTCCTTTTGTGCTTTTAGCAGTACTGTATTGTGTTACAGATTCCTAGTTGCTGGTTTATATATATACATCAACTGAAGTTATGATGTTCATAAGTCATGAGAATCAATATAAATGACTGTGATAAACATTCTCTCTCTTTTACAGGACATACTCTATCAGATACCTGTTTTGCTATCTACTATCATAGCTCAGCAATTGAGAACAGACTGTAAATGGGTTAGTCTTGGGAAATGCAGAGAGACAGGGTTGAAAATATTCCTTTTCTGACAGTTTGAAAAAACCACACATTCAAACAAACAAATTTTAATGTAGAGTTTTTACAGCAAGATTGCTTGGAAAGCCTATTCCCCTGTTTTAACCCAAGTGAAAGAAACGAGACTGACGTACAACTTACCTGGCTGTGACTGCTGGAGTGGAAAGGTTGGCCTGCATTTGCCAGGAGTTATTAGAACAGGCTATATTGCACAACTCTGTTTTCCCAGAGGACAGGGAGGTATCTGAGCTGATGAGGTCAGGTTAGCGTTCCATTTTGCCACGTCAAACACAACTCTAAAGACCAGCAAGGTTCTGCCAGCCGACGTCATGAAGGTCCTTCTGACCAGCTGGCAAATTCTGTTGTCCTGGGAGAGACCACATGAGTTCATGCCACTATTGATTTTGAGTGAGCTACATGCCTTGCTGCTTGTAACAAAGGCAAACACAAAAATAAAAAACTGAATTAATGTGGGTACAAGTTCATGTTGTTTTCCATTTTCATGTCACATTTCCAATGAGTAAAAAAATCTAATGCCTTTGAGGGGGAAAAAATCTAATGACTCATACAGCTAATGTTCGTGTGCTAACAAGTCAGAAAGGTGGTCTGGAGTTGTGTTGTTTTGTCATGTTTTGTATCCTTTCCAGCAGTTCATTTTGGAGAGTATGTCAAGCATTTGGAATTTTGGAGTGTCCTTAGACAAGAGGTAAACATCTTCTGTCTGAATAAGTTTCCATACAGAATTTTAAGAAGACATTGGGTTTTCTTTTCCAAAGGCAGTCTGCTAGGTGACAGAGCAGGAGCAAAATCCAGCAACTTAAGAGAGATGGCAAGAAAAAAAAAATTAATTATTTTAATACCTTAGCATAGTTTTGGGGATAGAACGCCCCTTTATCAACCTACTCTGGATAACATTGAGCTTCTTTCTCACTGGAGTCCAAAGCAGTATACTAGCATAATGTAGTGCAAGAATTTGATCAAACTATACTTTTCCTAGATTGAAAAAAAACCCGAAAACAACCAAACAAAACCCCACATAAACATAGAGGTTTTACATGTGAGAACCTGGATCCTAGTGTTCATCAGAAACTTTTGAAAGAGATGCGGTTCTGCAACTTTCTGGAGATCCACATTAAAACAAACAAAACCCATAAAACAAAACCCTTTTCAACTCCTGTGCTGTGAATACACTTTGGAAGCTGAAACTATTTTTTCTCACTGATAATCTGAACTTTTCCTTTTCAGAGACTGTTTATTTGGGTTAAATTGTTGAAATACAATAGTAAGTCTATAAAGAAGGCAGGATGACAACTTGTACGTGGGAGGGGGGTTTTATCATCATATAATTTACTGATTAAAAAGACTGAAAAATGGCTTAAGATTTTCAGTGTACCACATGAATATAAAAAGTTTAGATAAACATCTTATAAATACCAAAGGTATTAAACCAATCTTGCCACCTTTAAGAACCACAAGATTGAAGCAATACTTCAGAGATATTAGTGAATAGAAAGTTTTTGTGCAACATGGTTTTGTCACAGTTAATGCCAATTCCATTCCAAATTTAAAATCGTTTGCAATATTAGTATATATTTCCTTGTCATGAAGAATGGCCTTGATTTTATACCAGATGTAGGGAAATCTTGGACCTACTGAAATCAGTTACAAAACTCCACCTTCAAGGAGGTTCACATTTTGCCCAAATGAAGGGACATTCCTCGCCTTACTGCCAAATAGTTGGTATTAGTAATTGAAAAGGATAGTCAACATCATTATAAGAATTACAGACATTGCTGTAGACCAGGAAAACTGAATAAGTGTATTTTCATGTATTTAAAGTAATCTCTACATCCCATAGGGAATATCAGATGAAAGTCTGCTGACACATGGGAAAAACGATACAGCAAAGATCTCTAAAAGTGTTGTCTGAGAGACTCAAAGCTCTAAAGGGTTTTGCTTGCTGGGCATCTTGCAGAAATTACATTTAAATCTTTGTATTTAAGATTTGGAAATTAAAGTAATCACTTCCATCTACTTGTTTCCATTTCAGTACTTTTTCTGTTACAGATCTGATGCATGCCTTTTTGAAGTACAGCTGCTTGGTTTTCCTGCATAAAGAAGAAAATTAGGCCTAATAATCTAATTTCTGCATAATTTCTATTCACATTGTATAGACCCACTGAGTTTTTCATTCAGTGTTTGACCATTCTCATAAACATAGTAAACTGAAATCCCATCCTTCTTAGAAACACAGAGGAGCTAGAATTTCCTATGGGATAGGGAGCATCTTTCTTTTTTTTTAATAACTTAGGAGGCTATTCATATCCTTGCTGGCATTTTTGTACAAGAAACATAACTGTTAAATCTGGGATGAAGAACTAATTAATTTTCAAAGTGAAGCAGGAAGATTGTTTGAACGAATGCTTGCTAGCATTTGAGAAAAGGTGGTATTAATTTTGTGTGTGAACTGTGATAATCCCTGCATATTTCTAAATCCCTGTAAATTGTTTCAGAGTTCTTAGGAGTTATGACTCATTCACATTTTCTGATAAACTATTGTCATGGGAGATTTTCTTAGAAAAGACATAAGTAGGAAATGAGAGAGGTCTGGCATATTTGAACTAGGTACATCCAAAAGTTGAATACTTTCCCCTTGGACTAACTGGAAAATCTGCTACCTTTGGGTTTGAAAGTTGAAGCTAATATTAAAACTGCATTAAAAGAAATGATGAACAGTATTTGAATGGGCTTGTTTTACATTGTGTGCTTCAGTTGAATCCACCAGTTACTTGACTCTGGGTGTCTGCAAACAAATATTTTCATGTTCATTTTGTGTTCAAATGATGACAACTATCGATCCAAGCAGCTTGACCAATTTATCAAGCTGCATATCAAATAGACCTCCAAGCCAAAACCCCTGATCTAATGAATCCTGAGAAATACATTCCCATGCAATCATAGTGAGAATTGAAAAGCAATGGCATTGATTGCTTACCAGTGATTTTCACATTCATTTTTTTCCACATCATTTTCAGTAGTCATCTCAGGATGCAAAAGCTTCTGCAAAGGTGTGTGGTGATTGCAAGATGGGGTCAAGGTGGGCAGTTGTGAAATAAGAAGAGGGGAAATGAAAGAAGGTGCTGCGTTGATCCCGTGTGTAGTCTATAACCTTAAACACATCTGATCCAAGCTCAGGGAATGCAAAAAGCCTCCTGGCTGCAAATATGCTCTCTCTTTTACCAAGAAATCCCTCTGCTTTTATCTAAATATTTTCTTTAATAGCAAATGTGGTAAATAGTACTTAGAAGCTTGAGACCCTGGTTGCACCTTTCTTTTAGGAGAAGCCATTTTGAAATACGTAAGAAACACTAAATGCCTCCTTAACTAATGTCCTCTGGCAGAGCTTGTTGTGTAGTTGAATATCTGTTCTAAAGGTTTATCTGATTTTAAATTACTACTTTCAAAATGGTAGCAATTGATTCCCACTAAAAATCTGACTCTGTATGCCATTAATTGCCTGATTTTAATTATTTTCCTGCAATATGGATTCATGTTGCCTTAACTGCTTTTGCTTAGTTTCTATGAATGGTAGTCCTTTTTGCAGGCCTGTCTCCCAGAGTTAAGGAACATATAAGAAATTTGTATTAATTGCTACCATATTACTTAACTTTTATCAATATTTACAGTTGTTTTCTCTTTTTGCTGTCCCTTATTTTGCTTAAACCTTTCACATTACTCTGTAATTTCTAGTAGTCCAAATGGTTTTGCCTTATGAACAAATGGCACAATTTTTTCCCTTTGCTGCTTAAAATATTTGTTAATGATTTGGCAAGCTGGGATAGCTTCCACATGAGGAAGTAAGGGCTGGTTTCTTAATTTCTGCTTTCCTCACCATAAAATAGATAACGGTTCAAGAAAGTAAAGTAGCAGTGTTGTATTTTTGGTAAGGGTTCTTGAACATATTTTAAGCACCCTTATCCTATACATCATCTATTAATTTTTCTTCTTTCCAGCTTGGTAATTTGAGGTGCCACAAGCCTCAGATAGGTGAGTCAGGGGGTCTCACTTCCAGGCACAAGTAAGCAAGTGCCTGCATTGCAACTATTTTTCATCACACTGAATGTTACTTAACAGGAGAGTGGCCCAAAATTTCCATCCACTGCTCTGTTAGAGCCACCAGCAGGTTGAGAGAGATGGTGAAAGCGGGTGACACCAGCACCTTTCCTGCCATGTGCAAGAAAAGGACAACTGTGTTCCTCCTTCTTGTGCTGTATCGCAGACCTCAGCCGAGTAACTCAGGACCACAGTCTGTGGTTTAGCACCATTAAGCTGAGGCTGGTTAGTTCAAAGAGCTGAAATGGTGGCACACCAGCTCCCTTGGAGTGGACAAGGCAAAAGAGGGCTCCCAGGAAGGGTTTAGCCAGCAGCCTGCCGAACGTGGCAGCTCCCAGCAGAGCTGGTGACGAGCCGTTGGTGGCAAACTGGTGTTCGTCAAGTTTTCCATCAGCACACCGGGCGCCAGCCAGCATGTTTGTCCTTCGTTCTTCTTCTTACAATGCCCTAAACCAAATGACAAACAAATGTGGAGTAGTCAGATTATCCAGAACTTCTAAGGAAGTGCTCGCTGTTCAGCTCTTCATTAAGGTGTGGCACAAACATCCTCACAGCAGTGTCTGCTAAGAAAACTGTTTGGTGATGTTTGTGCTGCTTTGACATTCTTCCCTCTGCGAGACCCAGACTGCACACTCAGTTGAACTACACTGTATTCACTCACACTGGGAGGCTGCTTTTTGGCAACCAGACTGATGCTAAAAATAAAACAACCTATGCAAAACAAACAAAAGAACTTCCTTGCTAAATCCATAGTGGGAGTATATCGCTTCAGAAAGCACTGGGTTATTTGCATATGCTTTTTAGAGTCTCTTCCATGAGAAAAAGAATGGAGGGAAGTTTAATAATGTAGCACTTTTGCAATCATCCGTGCAAATCACCCCAGACAATAGCTGTGGCACGCACAACGTATAGAACCAAGTTTGGAAACTTCTCAGATATGGATCTCATCCTGCTTATAAAAACATGTTGTTATAAGGATGCTGTTTACTATGTGTCATGCCTAGAAAATAAAACTGAGAGGGATTCTATTCCTCTTTATTTATTTAAGGGCTAATGCCTGAATCTTGGTTTTTCTCCTTGATTTTGTGTTTTTAGTTGGAAACTATGAAGATAGCCTGACCACCTAAAAGTGTGTGCCTCCTGAGCCTTTGGACTCGATTTTCCCCACATAAAAGTACTGTTAGTACCGAGTATGGGTAAAAAATAGAGATTTGCTTACAAAACATATCGTACTTTAAAAAGTTTGTGCCTTTGGAGTTTGTTTTACCTCTGAGGCTTTGTCCTCGGGCTCTGGTCTCAAAGCTTTTCTCTGTAGTTAGGACGGGTGGAAACCAATTTACACATAAAAGCCGGGAGTCTCACAAGCTCCCAGCGCGGACGAGCGCGGCTCATGGGCAGCACCGGGCCCCACTCACGCCCGGGCCGGCGGGGAGGGCGGCGGCTCAGCCCCGGTCCCGCGGGGCCGCTCAGCTCCCGCAGGGCACGGCTGGGACTCCTCGGTGATGCCACCCTGGGGCTGTGGGGCTCTGCTTAATCCTGACCCTCCGGGCTCTTTCTTCGGGCAATCTCCGACGGGTGGGAGCCTAAATAACGACGATGATAAATAATAATAATTAATTACGGTAATATCGAAGCCTGCTCCAGCAGCCCACGGGGCCGCGTTTTCCCTGGGCAGAGTGTGCGGGGCGGAGCGGGCGGCGGGGGGACCCCGGCGGGGCCCCGCGGGGCGCCTCTCCCCGCTGCCCCGCTCCCCTCCAAGCCATCAAACACGCTCAGCGTTGCTCGCTGCTCGCTGCTCCGCGCCGTGGTAACGGCGGCCCCCGGCGGGCGGGAGGACG